>VZRM01001582.1:245614-346413 GCA_013397955.1 Grantiella picta
AAGACCTGAGGGAATGGCCTGAAGTTGTGTCAGGGAAGATTTGGGTTGGATATTTTTTAAAAAGGTTCTTGATCCAGAGGGTGGCTGGGCACTGGGACAGCTCCCCAGGGAAGTGGTCACAGCACCAAGTCTGACAGTTTAAAAAGAGTTTGGACAGTACTCTTGGGTATGTGATGTGACTCTTGGGGGTGGTGCTGTGCAGGGCTAGGAGCTGGACTCGAAGATCCTTGTGGGTCCCTTCCAACTCAGCTTGTTCTGTGATTCTGTGATTTTGTTAATAAATCAAAGATGATTAACTGTTTTTCATGATCACCAGAGACAAAAGAAGCAGTCATCTTAATAATAATTTTGCTCCTGGTTTCAAATGATTTTTTGAATTTTCTCTAAGCCCTTTTTTTTTTTTGTATCTCTGTCCTATGTGTATAGGGGGTGGAGGCTGGAGAGATGAGAGGAGGTTGTAAACAGGTTTACTCATAGGGAGTTTTACTCACAGGTTTAAACTCATAGGGAGTTTTCCTTCTTGCGAGGTGCTCATACTGGTTTTTTTTCCATTAGTTGTTCCATGGAACAATGAAGAAAAAGCTTCCAATACATGGTTTGGGTTTCTAGGTCCACTGGAAGATTAGTCATAATTAAAGGATTTCTTTATTACCATGGCTTTATCTTAGATATAGAAAAACTTTAAATGATTCTTTTTGCATTGAGTTTACCATGAGAAGAGTGGCAAATGCTTTGTGCAGTTGACTGAAATTCTTTTGGAAGAAGATTTCACTGTACAAACCCTTTACATAACTTTTCTAGGCTAACAAATATATTGGATGTAGGGACAGATGGATTAGGGTTAAAGTAAGTGTAGATATATCTGGGTTTGTGGAATAATAGTCCTTTCTGTCTGGGTTTATGGATTAATAGCCGAAAACAATGTTCTAAACAAAGACCATGGTCAATAGGGCTATAAATTGAGGGTGATCAGTGACTGTGAGATAACCAGATACTGAGGCTCTGATCTGATTGACTAGAGAAAAAAAGCTGTGAGACTGTGGGTGGAGAGATATGATATTAGAGGACAAGACGTGTGGAAGACCAACAAGAAGTGGGGCAGCACAAGAATGAGAGAAGGTGTCCAGAACACATATGGTGCACAAAGTGAAATATGTGCTTGGGCTCCCAAAGAAACACCCACCACCCCCAATGCCTTGGTGCCTCAGCCTGAGAACCTGGTGGGTACACACGTGGAATTGCCTCATTTTTCTAACCTTCAAAGGAATACTAACCCAACATTTAGGTAAACAGATAACTGAGAGTAAGCACCTTCATGCATATTTTAAATGTACAGCCTGATTTTCAAATATGCTGCTAATGTGCAGAGTTTTTTGAAACTGATTTGATACTTAAAATCATAAAGGAATCTAGAGAATATTTTTAGTGCTTGATCTTTTGTTTTAGGTGCTTAAGTTTAGTCTAGTAGGAAGGACTTTAGAATGGAAATGCTCTTGAGCTATCCTTTTGTTCCTAATGAATTGCACAGTTATATTTGCATTTTATTTAATGCACATGATGAAAGTCTGAAGGTAGGAAAATATGATCTTTCTTGAATCTGAAACATGTCAGGTGATATTATTGCCAAGCACACTGAAGCTGAGATGGCGTGGATGGTTTCTTTCACTAAATTCCACCAGAACCAGGTCAAAATGACTCAGCATTACAAGTAAACCTGGTTTGTGATGTTATACCACAGAGGAGCAAGCTGACCGTGGGCTGTCAGTCCTGTCACAGGTGATGAACCTTTAGGATATTTGGATAAGAAGGAGAAGATGGCTTTAGGGAGGTAAGATTGTTGCTGATATTACTATAAGGAGAAGGTACAAACTGGTTATTAAAATTATCAGAGAGATGCCTCTGCCCAAATCAAGGTGCAAACAAGACCATAAGCCAAATTCAGTGGTATGGATTTTATTTAACATTTAACATTTTATTTAAGTATGAGTGAGAGAGAGAGATAGAAAAGCAAGGTAGGCGGAGAAAGAGACTGGCAAAGACAGATTAAGCAGAAAATATCACCACTCTGTGAATTCCAAGAGTGTCCAAGAGTATTATTTTCTTCTGGTCTTTTGATGGTGAGGATTCCCCAAAAACATAGAGTTCAAGGGATTAGCATACATTTGGGCCAGGTGGGAATGCCCAGGTTGCTCTCATAGAGGGGGGCAGAGGTCATTGCATCAATTTGCATCATGTGCAGTTGTCTGGTGCAAGGCCTCACATTTTTACAGAGTTCAATGGAAAAGCCTATAGGAAACAAAATACATACCCTCCAAAATGCTCAATATGTTCATCTTAAAATCTGGATTAGAAAATTTCACTCAGTTGAAACTGGGTTTTATATCTCTCTGATATCTAGAAATACTAAAAAATTCAGTGTTAGAGGTAGGTTTTAGAATAGATTTAATCTGAGGCACTATGTCAGGGAAATGGCACAAATTTATGTTACTTCATGTGTATTCTATTTAATAATTTAATATTTTTTGGTGTCTTTAGGGCTACCTTTATGCTGCAAGTTACTGAAGTGTGCATTTCTGCAGACTAGGCAGCAGTAAGGAAACTGGGAAAACTGAGTTCTACAGACATGCAAAGAGTGTGCTACTGTAGCCAATAAAGTCATGTCAAATGATAACCAATTTTCACTGGAATACTTCAAAACACTTTGCAGTGAGTTGTCTTCATGTTCACTTTTTCTATCTCTGCTGGTTGCAGTGCAACCTCCACTTTGAAAGGTGGGGGCTTAGCTGAATGATAAACATTGTGATCATAACATCAAAGATAAATTCTCTTGAACTAGGGCTGGAATTGCTTCTCTCTTTTTTTTTTTTCCCTCTGTTTAGGGAAAGCTGAATGTTAAATGGTTAAAAGGAAAAGACTTTTCTAAGCCAGCCATTCTGGCTTTTAGGACTATTTCCTTGTTAAATTGAAACTGATTACAGATAAGAGTCCTTTTGTTTTTCTATCATCTGTGATAGTTCTTGTTTTCGCAGCATGGTGAGATAGCTCACTCTCATTTCTTAATAAATTTAGAAGGAAATTGAAACTCTCAAACAGATAAATTTAGAAAGACCTAGCTTCCAAAGAATATTGCAACATCTTCTGTGTTCTTAAATAACTCTAGGCTGATCTATTTTCTTCTGTGCTTGCTTAGTTCCCTTCATTTCTGAAAGCAGTTTTTATTCTATTTTCCCCTGTCATGGGAATGAAGTGATTTCCACTATCTAACTAAGTATCCTTCATTAAAATAACTCTTCAGCCTAAATTAGTTGTGTCTATGAGAATAGATTGGATTCCCCTAGACAACTTTTCCAGCTTTCTTACTATCATTTTTAAAATTGCCAAATTTACCCTGTAATACTGGATAGGGCTCTTTCAACCATGAATTTCTGTTTCTGACTCTGATCTAAAGTAAAGCATTTTCTGTCTTTACATTTTCTAGTAAATTAATCTGGCAGAAATGGAACTTGGAATTTTCATAATTTAAGTCACAGAAATGGTTTATTTATCAGAGAGGCCCTGTAGAGGCCCTCCAGTCATTACAGCTGTATTGTTACTTAAACATAACTTTCCCAAAAAATTACATTCTGTCCAAGATATTAGAGGACCCCTTTTAGTGTAATTGTGATGTAGAGTTGCATCCCATAAAATTGATTGTCCTGGAGTGATTACAGCTGCAAGGTACTCTGCAGCTCCAGGTTATGAGCTCTAAACACCCTTGACTTTATCAGTGGAAGGACACCTACCTGGCTAGTTACAGCTGCCTCCACATATGCAGACTACTCAGAGCAGTCTGACTTGCAGAATACTCCAAAACTGGTGATCAGAATTCAAATCCCTTAGTGGGAGATGGCTGCCTGTCCTTATGGAGGCAGGGATGAGAGGGAGAAAAGCAATTTCCTGAAGTGCTCACTGCATGTCACTTCTAATCATTAACGATTGTTTCAGGATTTTGCGGAAGAAATTTAGGAAGCAAACTCATTGGATCAATCCATGGATACATCAGATGAATGATTTAAAATATACTTTTTTTATCGTCTTTCAAACTTCCAAAAATATATGGTAACATTTTAGTGCCTATTATTACATATTGATTTTTTCTTTCTTTTATGACACATTTTGCAGGAAATTATGTCAGGGCCCCACGTGCACCTACAAGCTCTGCAACACCCCTCTGTGAGGAGTCTGTCTGTCTATGCTCAAAGTGCAGCTGTAACCCTTATCATCCTGTTGGGAGATAAGGTGAGGGTTACAGAGGTGTTTGGCTGTCACTCTGCTATTGGTTGACTTTGGTTTCTGTCACTGGCCTGCTCTTCTCTTCTTGTTCAAGTGTTGTAAAACTGTCCTTGTGTTGGAGGGGAACTTGACCTGTCTGCCTCATTGTGACCTTCCCCTTCCCTTGGGTGGCAATACACACTAAGAGCTGTTTATTAATTTATTTTCATTATTATGATTCCACTAAGGGCAATAGAGATACACAGGCTACCGGAAGCAGTTCAAGGTAGCTCAAGGTTAAATCTGGAAATGTTTGTCCATCCACAATGATTAAATTAAATCACTATTCCAAAAGAGTGGTTAGGATAGCATATGGTGAGTTGAAAATAAAATGGCCATTGGCTTGGGTTAGGCTGAACTCTCCTTTGTGGAATGAGTAGGGACAGAAGTTGCTTTTGTCCTGAAATGGAAACTGATTGCCAAAGATCCTGTAATTCAATCTTCTTGTTATGTGTCTTTCTGACTTTAAAGCATTATGAGAAAGCTGCTAATGTATTGTCAATGATAGCCTAAAGTCTAATTTTTTAACCTTTTATTGTATTCTGTAAAACATGGAAGTGGCATTAATTTCAATGATATGCAAATGGTAAGTGATCATTCCTACTTGGCATTCATGATGAATAGGAAATTATACTAACAACTTTCATTATTCTATTCATTTATTGCTGGGTAATAACTAGAAATTAATGACTATTATAAGCTTTTTTTCTTTTGCAAAAATGAGTCTTTCATCCTTTTTACCACATTTATTTTCAACATCTGTTTTTGTAGCTCTATCTTACACAAACACTTTCCTTCCACCAATACTGACGCTGGAGTTTGAACACTAAAAATTTAAATAAGAAAAGTCTTTTCAAATTATTCATGTTCATTGTTTAGTGCTTTTGATACGTTACCATATTCTCTGAGATCTGAAGCTAGAAGAAAGGGGAAAACCCCCAGATTTTGCTGAAAGTGTAAAGCATAATTTTGCCTCCATATTGGGCTCTGTGACCTTCAGGTTGGTCAATAGGATGCTAAAAGTCAACTACATCACACATTTTTCCATAGCACATTTATATGGACTGATTAGTTTGCTTTTTGACTATAGAAAGCACTAGTTATGGAAAAATATGTGCATTTTGATACAGCTGCTTAGATATTCTTGGCTCCCAGTTACTCACTGTCCTGGATTAATGATAAAACTCTCTCTCTTCCTAGAGCGAAGGGCTGTGACACCGCCTCTCCCACCCCCAACAGAATTTCTTAGATGGAAGTGAAGAAAAAACTATTTATTTAACAAAACCACGCAAAGTGCCCTGCAAGGCACAGGGGAAGGGGAAAACCAATGGGAAAATAGAATAGTTATTAAACCTGATTGAAAAAAAGTCCTTTTCCTCCGATGTAGCCTCTCCCCTCCTCACCCCCGTTGGGGGCTGGGTGGAGCTCCCCACGAGCTCTGCTGTCCTCTGGCTCCCTTGTATCTTCGGGTGACAAAGCAGATCTAAGAAAAAGGGTCCAAACAAAGGAAAAAAAATGAAAAATAAAAAGAAAAGGGAAAAAAACCGAACTGGAACAGAGTCCACTCCGACAGCTGTCCAGAGCACAGTCTCTCCTGAGCGAAGAATCCTCCCCCACGCCAAGCTTGGGGAAAAAGTTTTCAAAACAACCAGCGTTTCTCTCTGCGGCTGAACATAGTTAAAGCGACAGGACCACTTTTTTTTTTTTTGAGCATATAAACCAACGATAGGGGATAATGGATTATCATAACATCACTCCAGGACACTCACCCAGATAGACAGGATGTCTTCCATAAGTCCACTCTCATTTGGGCCAGTTTTGTGGAATATCTTGGATATTTTGTGTTTATTGTCGTATTTTCACATGACAATCAGCACATATGTTTGAACATGTGAATTGAACTCTGCTCCTTACTGACAATATTGAGATATCAACTCCTACAATTGCATGTAGACACCTAAATGGAAATGTCTTAATTTGGAACTGAAAAATTCTCAGAGATTCTTCTAGGCCTCTTGAAAGATCTCTCTCTTCTTGCCTTGCTACAGAAAGCCTAGTTTTACCTTATTGGTGTGCAACTCAGATGTAAAGATTTGTTGGAAAACATTCATCCCTAGTTCTGGGGCAGGAGGACACCTCTACTCCACCTGGATTTCAAGGGGACCAACAACGACTCATCTACCTGACTTCTTAGGCATATTGGAAGGTATCTCCATGTATGATAGATTTTCCATCTGAGTCTACCACATGTGTAAATGATTCGTGTCTGGGATTATTAGAGACATACGTAGAGAAATTACTTACTACTACTATTTTTTACTGTTACACTGTGCATGGCTCTGTACTAAAATGATCACTTGATCCTAAGGTGATGTGTATGCTGGGACACTAGCTCTAATTTTGAGACCAGATGGTAAAATCTGGCCATGTCCTTGCTATTAAACGGTCTTTGCTTCCAATTCAGAGCAGCTACATTCAAACTATATTGGAAGTGGACATTGCATTGGCTTACTCACAAACGGTGCCTGTGAATTATTTGGAAAGAGTGTTAATTCAGTTAGGCTAAGAGTGTGCTAGGAACTAGTGTAATAACAATACTGCAAATGACATCTAGCCTGTCAGTGCCCAGCTCTTCCTTGGGGTTGTTCATTTAGTGTAGACGCCTCAGGATTTTTGAAAAGAATATTTGAGGGACTGCATGTCTCATAAGGAAGATCTGGAAATCAAAAGTTAAGGCATTCACCAGAGAAAATTTTCAAAGCTCTTTTAGGTGAAAATATTCCATTTGATGTTTCATGACTATATTACTTATTTCACCCTAGAGAATGATATAAAAGCCAGCAAATTTCATATGAAATAGCACCATGCCCATCAAAGAGGAGTAGTTTGTTCTAGAGTGGAATGTGACAGCTATTTGCCAGGGAAAGTAGCATTGCAGATCTGTGTAGGAGTGAGGCCAGGGAAGAATCCTGCATGCAAGAGAAAATATGTAGAGACTGTAGGGAAGTGAAAGGAGATCAACAGACCTTAGTTTGTGGAATGTTAGATAAAAAAAACCTAACAAAATGAAACCTCACTTTGTCTCCTTTACTAATATCTCTTGTCTTTTATAAAAGTTGGTTTTCTGAATGCAACATATTCAAGAATACCAGACCCTGAAGCATCATTTTAGCTGATGTAGAAAGCTATTCAGCAAATCAGTCACTGATGCAAGTGCAGTGAGTGTTCACTTACACATCCTATCGAAGTACTGATCAGGTCAAATCTTTGCATATGCTTCCATCTGGAGAAGGCTTCGTGTGGGCACAGTGGTTTTCCTGAATAGAGTAATTATGAAGACTCTTCAAATTGTGAGCTGCAGGTCTTCTAATCTTAAAAAATTGCACTGATTTAAATAGAGGGATTATTACTAAAGGATTTAATTATATTCCTATGTGAGCACTTTTCATGTAGTCGTTTATTTCAAATTTTGAAGGGTGAAAGGGAGCATTCAGACAAGATAATCTTAATTACACTTTGGGTGAGAGTGGAGAGTGCTCTCAGTAGGGTAGCAGATTGTTGGGCTGAAAAGAAGACCAATAGACTTTGACAATCCTTGAGGATGACTGTCAGATAAATGACAAATGCATTTGCAGTGTAAAGTTAGCAGCATGCAGGGTGCAAGAGTTACCACAAGACAGAAGGCAGCAAATTACTCAGGCTGCTGCTTCTCAACTCCATGAGGGAAATGCTGTCTAGTGCTTTACACTGCTACTTAATTTCTATTCCATAAAGATGTATCTGTTATAGCTATCCCTGATTCAAACAGAAAAGAATTTTATGCACATTTTTAAACATTTTTTTTGTTCTTTCAACGGAGAGAAATAATACTGGCATTAAGGTACACAGGGCTGGAAGCAGGACTCTGCCTGCACTGCTGTGTTAATGCAGTCCTCAAAAACCAGTTGCAAAGCATAGGCATAACCATTGTACCAGATAAGCAGTAAAAATAATTGTTTTCTCCTTAATTGCTGCTTGCATGGACTTCTGAATTTCAAGCTTCAAAAGCTGAATAACCTTTCTAGAATGGCGCCACATTTTCCTTAACTTTAAATAGCAATGTACTTGTTGTTCAATGGTTTTTTTAGTTATTTCTCTGGAAAATGAGTTTTTTGAGGAATCCCTGGAAGACTTCATTCTCATGGAATGTTTCCTTTATGACTGAGGATGGTAGAAAAATGGCATGTTTGGAGACCAATGTAGAATACTTTTGAGACATAAGGTAGGTGAGAATGGAGGAGGAATGAGAAAGCATTACCTTTCCCTGGAAAGCACCATTATATTCCTCTTCTAGGGGGAATTTACTTTTTCTGTATTCCACATATTCCACATCCAAAGGAGATGTGAACATGGAAGAAGAGTCAGAATTGACTCAATGGAAACTGTTCCACTAGCTAAAAACACTTCTTGACAGACTGAAAAGAAAAAAAAATCTAGTACAGAGAATATCTTGACATAAGGAGTACATGTCTCAGCTATTACATGACCAGGACCATGATAAGCTATGACTGTGAGGTCTAATGGCATGTTATGGATCCCTCCAGACTAGGCTTATACTCGAAGACCTCCCTGCTAGCTGCTCCTAGATGCCTTGGCCTCCCTCATTTCATGCTCAGACACACACAAATGGCTGTCCCAGCTCACCCCCAGCAGCTGCCTGGGACCCCTTGGCCCATCCAGTAGCCAACACAATGACCCTCTGGTCTCTAGGTTTGACACCTGGCTACCAAGCTCTTATCCTAAGTGCAGGGCAATCCTGTTTTTATTTAAAAAGTTGTTGCTTTCAACTTACCCACACATTTTGCCATTTGTATATATAGTGAGGCTAAACTTCAACAGAGCTCTCCTCTAGAACCATACAAATTTGGGGCATTGGCTGTGGGAGTTCAGGGTGGAAGCTGTGAAGTCCAGCAGCTATCGATGTCTTTTGTTATCAGTTAATGTGAGACATTAAGAGAATTAAGCTGAATTGCCCCTGGCAAGGGCAGAGACTGATAGTGAGGCAAGACTGTTTACCTTATGCATAAGTGATTAGCAGGAGGGATTGGGCACGATGACGGTAATCAGTGACCCATTAGGAAAGTAAAACATGTAACCCTGGAAAGTAAAACATGTAACCAAAGTACTTGTAATGTTTAAGTTTAGTTTGTAACAGTATAAAACATGATGTTTTCTGTACAATAAACAGGACTTTGCATGAACTAGGCTGAGGACCCAAATCAATCGCCAACAATTGGCAAATATCTCTCACCTTGCAGGCTAACAAACTGGACTATTTCTCCTAGACAGAGAACAATTATAACCAAAACTAGCTGAAAATCCTCCTCTGAACAAAGCTTTTTTTTGAAGAGGCCTGTGTTTAAGAATTTTTATGGTACACCTAGAGGCAAACTAAACATGTTTGTGCATAAATCTAAAAGAAAATAATGATGAATAATTTTTTTTCTTAGAGTCCCATCACAATCCATGGTTCTTTAGAGTCTGCAAATATGGGTCACAAGGATATTCCTCATATGCTCTTGCACCAGCACCAGTCCCAAGAGCAAATTCATGGGTGCCTCAGCCCAGCTGTGGTATATCTTGGTCACAAATTACCACTGCTGAGCAGTTACACTTAAAATTTCTTCTTCACTTGCTTTTTGTCAACAGAACAAGAAGAAGAAGCTCCAAATAGTCTGTGTTATATGTCTGTTTTTTCAGTTTTTAAATGTTAATATGGAGGCTTCTGGGAGCTGCACCTTTAGCTTCCTGCTTGGAAATGCACATAATAAATGCCTGATTTTTGTGTTACTTGGGATGGAAAACTTATAAATAAAACATATGAAGAATTTCTAGGTAAAAGATCAGAAAAAAGCCCAAACATGTTCTGGTATTGTTTTATTGTTTTGTTGGCAGAATAATATCACACTTTGGGAAACTGTGGGTGAATAATTTATTCAGGAGATCAATAAATAGAGAAGGGAAATCGAGCACACACTGGAACAGATTCAGGTTTTTGAGGTATTTTCCTCTTTGTTTGTTTGTTTGTTTTAAAGTTTTAACTCTTTATAGATAAACTTAGTGTTTGTCCCCCATAAGCAGAGGACTCCTGGGTGTAATTTGCTACATTTTATACCATGTTTGTGCTCAAGAATTCCGGATAAGCATTATTTTGAATAGAAAACTTAGCATTTTTTTCCAGATGAAATGAGATTAATCTGAAGTTTATTCCACTAAGTTTGTATGTCAGTCCTTTCTTGATAATTTTGAAATATGTGGGATAATTTTAATCTCACTGAAATCTGGCTAGAATTCTTGAAGATCATTAATGGTGTCCCTACAAATTTACTGAAAGTGTGACTGGCTGAAGGGAGAAAGGGCCAAAATAGTGCCTCTCTTAAGGCAAATAGAGAGTGAAATCAGCCATTACACATTCAATTTGGTAACAAGCAGACATTTCATATCCTTGTAGTTCAACATTAGTGCCTGTTTGTCTCTTTGTGTGACTTCATAACTGTTACGAATGGGAGGCAGGAGTTTAGATGAGTTTCTGCCATTTGCTCAGGCCTCTAGTGACAGGCGGTAACTCTTATTAGGGTGGCTAGCACCCAAGACTGTCTCATTCACAAGGTCCTTTAATAATGGCCGATTAAGTCTAATATGATATAAATTGTCATTTATTAGACACAGAAAATTACAGATGTAAGACTTAGGACAAAACTACATACGACACAGCAATAAAATAATTGTAAACTGCGAGTAGCTAAAACTGCAATTATGAAAAGGTACCTATTCTTATTAACAGCTAGCAAGCGTAATATAATTTAGGAACCTATGTATCTTACCAGCTGATTGGTGGTGCAGTATACCTCGGAAACCTTTCACGCAATTCCCAGGAAAGTAACCACAGAGCCTGCGTCCAGACTCTGGGGAGAAGCTCCTTGTACATCTTCAGAGTGTGTGTGGGAAACCTCTGCCTTTGGGATATTTTTCGTGAGTTTTTACAGTTGTAAGAGGGTGGCTGTTAGTCACCTACTCATTTCTTTGTTTCACTTTTCACATCCTCTCTCCATACCAAAGTATGAATTCAAGGTTAGAGGTCTCAGACCTTCAGGCACTACAAGATAACCTCCTGCTGGGCTTCTGACTCCACCAGAGTTATCTGTGTTCCACCATGAAGCAGAAAGAGAGAGGGGAGGGGGGAACATCCTACCACAATAATGGATCATCTGGTGTGGAGCAGAGGTAATTTTACCAGGGTCATGTAGGTGACATAAATGAAATAGGACTCAAATATAAAAGAAATCATGTTTCATTAGCTTTGTTGTCTGTAGGGTGAGAAAGGAGTAGTCAAATAGAAAATGCAAATCTATTTGCACTTCAACCATCCTTGTTTCTTTGAGCTCTTGCGCCTTTCACCAGCACGGTGCCTGTCAGTTTTGGCCTTGTGGATTCCCCTAATCTTATCAAGATAAAAGGGGGCAAAAGTAATCCTTTTGCCATTGAGCACAAGAAATCGCTAGTAATATTAATGACTTATGAGAAGTAATTTGTATAACCACTCCTATCCTGGAGAATGTAATGAATATTCATGAATTTTACCTATAACACTGTGCCTTTGAGAGTACTGACATGTGTGTGTTTGGTGGAAACAATTCCCACACACCCAGTGCATCGAATAAAGCAAATACCCACTTCTCTGACTTNGATATTTTTCGTGAGTTTTTACAGTTGTAAGAGGGTGGCTGTTAGTCACCTACTCATTTCTTTGTTTCACTTTTCACATCCTCTCTCCATACCAAAGTATGAATTCAAGGTTAGAGGTCTCAGACCTTCAGGCACTACAAGATATCCCCCTGCTGGGCTTCTGACTCCACCAGAGTTATCTGTGTTCCACCATGAAGCAGAAAGAGAGAGGGGAGGGGGGAACATCCTACCACAATAATGGATCATCTGGTGTGGAGCAGAGGTAATTTTACCAGGGTCATGTAGGTGACATAAATGAAATAGGACTCAAATATAAAAGAAATCATGTTTCATTAGCTTTGTTGTCTGTAGGGTGAGAAAGGAGTAGTCAAATAGAAAATGCAAATCTATTTGCACTTCAACCATCCTTGTTTCTTTGAGCTCTTGCCCCTTTCACCAGCATGGCGCCTGTCAGTTTTGGCCTTGTGGATTCCCCTAATCTTATCAAGATAAAAGGGGGCAAAAGTAATCCTTTTGCCATTGAGCACAAGAAATCGCTAGTAATATTAATGACTTATGAGAAGTAATTTGTATAACCACTCCTATCCTGGAGAATGTAATGAATATTCATGAATTTTACCTATAACACTGTGCCTTTGAGAGTACTGACATGTGTGTGTTTGGTGGAAACAATTCCCACACACCCAGTGCATCGAATAAAGCAAATACCCACTTCTCTGACTTTGTCTCTGAAGTGTCTCTGAGCTCGATTGGGGCAAATCAAACGCAACCTGATACTTCTGTCTTCAAGAATCCAACCAGTAGAAATATTTATTCTTCCTATTGCATAGTAGACTTTTAAAACATTAGAACTACAATACAGCACTGCATGCATGGTCTTGAGTAGGAATCAAATGCTGTAGAAATCAAACACCTCTCATCTGTGAATGTCATTTTGTGTGAAAATTATGTGTGAACAGAGAATTGCTCCTGTCAAAGGACATTCAGCTCTCAACTCTTTGAAAACAGCACCTGTTCACTGTGAGAAAAATTTGTGAAGAATGTAGTTGTAAGTTGATTTGACCATGGCATCTATTGCAATCAAGTACAGATGAAGAGCCACCTGTACTTCAGGCTGTGTTGTAATCACAGACTCATAGAACGGTTTTGGGAAGAGACCTTAACAATCGTCTGGTTTCATCTTCCATTGACAGGGGCACTTTCCACTAGATCCCATGGTACTCTACCTAGCAGAGTATCTATCTCAAGAGGCAAAAATCTGCTCTGCTGAGCTCCAGGGTAGTGAGTTTGTTGTGTGAACTTCCCACTGCCTTCAGGAACTCAAATTCCACCATTTCATGGTCACTGCAGCCCAAGCTGCTTCACATTCCCTGTCAACTCCTCCTTGTTCGTGAGAACAAGGTCCAGCATAACACCTCTCCTTGCTGGCTCCTCTATCCCTTTGAGAAGGAAGTTACCATTCGTGCTTTCCAGGAACCTCCTGGACTGCTTATGCCCTGCTCTGTTGTCCTTCCAATAAGTATTGGGATGTTTAAGTCCCCCATGTGGGCCAGGGCTGGTGAACAATTAGGCTGATTTTATCTGTCTACAGATGACCTCATTCATTTGGTCTTCCTGGTTGAGTGGCTTGTGGCAGACCTTCACTATAACGTCATCTCTCCATTCCCTACCTTTAGCCCTGACCCATAAGCTCTCTGTTGGCTCCTCATCCATCCCCAAAGGAAGCACCTTGCATTTCAGCTGGTTGTTGACATAGAAGGCGACATCCCCTCCTTGTCTGCCTGCCTGTCCTTCCTAAAGACCCTGCAGGGGTCCTTCCATTTCAACACTCGAGTCATAGGAGCCATCCCATCGTGTCTCCTTGATGCCAAGAAGGTCATGGCCCTGCAGGTGTGTGCATGTCTCTAACTCCTGTTTATTCCCCATGTGATGTGCATTTGCACAGAGGCATTTGAGTTAGGGCCCCAGTGAAGCTGCCTTACTGGCTGTAGTGGATGGAATTCCTTTGTGCTGCCCTTCAGGTGCTCTCCTGCTGACCTGCAATTCCCCTTTCCATGCTTTTGGCATCTTGGTCTGGCACTGGCATCAAATTGGTAGGAATGGGATGGATTAAGATTCCCCTCCCCCAGTATAAACTTGAATGTATAAACAGTAAAATCATAGCATCTCACTGGTCTGCAAAGCATAGTTTAATAGATGGGGAATAAATGAGCCTTGATGGATCTCTGTGCAGCTTTTGGGGCATGAATAGTTCATCTGCTGTACAGACATTCACTAAGTGACTCTGGAGCCTACAATGCATTTTTAAATTTGCTGTAGGCACTTCAGTAACTTGGTCTAATTCCAAGACAATGGGATTTGATATTGCAAGTGCCGAAGTACTTTAAAAACTGAATCTGATACATAGTTCAATTTTACCCTTTACAAAACCTCCTCAGAATACTTGAAAATATAAAAAAAAATTCTCCAATAGTTTTGGCTTGCTGTTAAAATCTTCTAACTTAAGAGAATTTTTTAGCCTTTGGCACAAAGTATGAACATGTATATCAAAGGTGAAAACCAAAAGGAAGAAAAACATAACTGTAATTTAACTTGTCAGAATAAAGAGAATTGAATGAAAATATACAAAACATAGATAATGTAAAGAGCAGATGGGCAAGAACCAAATGGTGTATATAAATTAGTAATCACATGAAAATGTAAACCTCAGTACACTTCATCTTATTTCCAATATACAGAGTAACCCACGGAACAAAACTTGTGTAACCTCTGGGTATAAGATTAGAAACAGAATTTTCAAAATGCTATTGGTTTTTAAATTTGCCTAATATAATCAGTAACAGTTTTTGGGATACAGACAGAAAACTCCTAGAATATCCTATAGAAGAAGACTTAGGTGGTATTACTACCATTAGTGAATGGAAGAAAGAAAAGTAGTAGGAAAAGTCTCTGTATTTCCAGTCACTATGAAGCATAAGCAAAAATTCTCAATAATTTCAAAAATTTTGTAGCACTCATAACTACCAGTAGCTGTCAAATACTATAAACTTTGAACACTAAGACACTACAGTTGGGAGTTACAGTACAGGCAGAAAATTGAAATTGAGAATGTATAGGAAGGAGTAAAGGAGTGGTGTAAGGAGACTGGCTATGTGAGTAAAGATTCATGGAATTTTAAACCTGGATTAGGCTAAGGACAAATGGACCACTTAGATATATGAGTATGGAGAGTGAAGAGTGGCAGAAGGGTTAGAATGATCTGCAAACACTTTAAGAACTTATGAAACCATTTCAAAGATGATTCTGAAACTGAGCTGTCAGCCCATGTTGACGAGGGGAGAAAGCTCACCTCTAGACATGAATCAGATGGCTGACTGGGTTGTTTTTAGAAGGAATGTGGAAAAGTAAAGGTTCTGAAGTTGCAATTTTACAAAAATTATTGCCTAAGCATTGCTCACAGAGCAATGGGAGGTCAATGGTTGGTTTCTAGCAAGCTCTAACCCCACCAAAATGAAGAGCAAGTACCAAGAAATATTCCTGGTCACTGCAAGAAGTCATTTTTAATTGAGATGCAACTTTTAGAGTAAGAGACTAAATTTGCCACAGTTAGACCATCCATCTTCCACAAAAATAACTAAAAGGGAATAAAGAGTATCAGCCTTAATGCTTATTGACTTTACCAGATTATTTTTATAACTTATATTTAAGTAGGACTACAGATATAGGTAAACAGGGACCCTGACCCTAAAACTAATTTTCTAAATCAGTTATTGTATTTTCAAAGTCTAGATGGTCAATGGATTTTTTCTATTAACAAAACCAATTCAAAACAAAATTTGAATATAATTCCTCTTAAGATTCAAGAACGTATGTCCTATCATCAGAGTTATAAGAAAATGAAAAAACAACTCTCAGCCATCTTGCTTTAATTCAACATATGTGAATACCTTAGATGGATACAAGTTAGTTGTTCTGTAACATTTTTAGATCAGAAATTACATGTGACAGGCAACTACATTCTTATGTCTGCAACAACAACAAAATTACTAATGCTGTATACCAATAGATCTTCAGAAGAGATCTATTTTGTGCTATACTTTGCTTTTTGATCAGCTAATCTCTTATTGGAATCAAGGATGCAGATTTCTGAACTCTCAGTAGAGATCCAGGAAATCTCTTTTTAGAGTAGCTTCTTCAAATGAACCGTCTTTATTGTTCAGAGAATAAGATCCACAAAAATACCCAATGTTTTTAAGATACTGTTAAATGATATATAAGTTATCCCAAAGTCATAAGGTGCAATTCTTGCTATTCTACTTTGTGAATGAGAAAGATGTTTCTCTTTTGTGATGCTGAAATCACTATTTGGAGAAGAGCATTTTGCACACACATATCACCTATTTTTAGAGATGAAGTGCGGTAACTCCCACCAAAGTGATGAAAGCAGGAGTGAAGGAAACAACAAAACTCACTGGAATATTCACAGAAGGAAGAAAAGAGAATGAGAATGAGAATGAGAGGGAGTGAGTGAGGAGAAGAGCTTTGAGAGAAACAGCCTCTGGTTTGTTTGTGTGTAATTTTCAGCTGTCTGAAAATTCAGGGAAAAAATCCTCAGTTGAAGATGCCTCATTTGATTGAATCATAGAGTCATCACACGATATCCTGAGTTAGAAGAGACCCACAAATATTATTGAAGTCCAATTCCTGGCCCTGCACAGCACCATTCCCAAGGGTCACACCATGTGCCTGAGAGCATTGTCCAAACACTTCTTGACAGACTTGGTTCTGTGACCACTTCCCTTGAATTAACAGTGAAATTATGATAATTATTCAAGATTTTATTTTTGAAGAGAATGCCTATTGCTACAAAGCTAAGAAGATGACAGAAATACCAAGGACCCCTGAAACCCTGCACTTGTGTTTCAAAGTGGATTCCACATGCATAAATACGGGACCTTTACGCAGATTAGTGTGCAGGGATTAAAACTTTGGTATCCCTGTCCAGTTAAGTCTATACTCAAAAATTAAACTGGGCCAGGTGTGGACATGGGTTTTGCCATGTGATTGAATTTTCTATTCAGTTTTCAGAAAGGACCCTGGAACACTTTTTTTCATGGACTCATGATCATTTCCCTAAACAATACCTAGTTACAACATGAAAGTGTGCAGAGGCTAAGGATTTTTTCTCAAAGAAAAGATTGATTGTGGCCACCATTCTGGCTGGTAAAAATATGAACTTAGGTAGAATATGCCAGTTTTTCTGGGACAGAAAATAGGTGTGAGCAGTATAAGTATGGGTGTTATGATAGTATTCATTGCCTTGTATTGCCTTATATCACCCCATAAATCTTGCTTCTCTTTTGTTCTTAGAATATCATGGTTAAAACAACTGTATTTTTCTAAATGTCATCTTTGTGAGATCTGGCAACATAAGCTTGCCTTTTGAGTAGAAAGACATTTTTCATAATAGGTTAAGAGCAAGAATTAATTTTGCTAGTGATACAAGGTCTTTTCTAGGCCTGTAGGCTGATCACACAAAATCTTTTTATTAAACACAATTATTAAGTAAACATATTTATACAGTAAATACACATTATTGCGTATGGGAAGGCACTTGAAATACACTACTACCAACTAGAACAACTGAACACCTTTAAAAGCAGATGTCACAAGGCCTGTTTCAAACATATTTCAAATAATCTTTAAGAAGGGAAGCTGGAAAAGTGACAGATACATGTAAGATCTTTAACTGTAACTTTTCCATAGAAATATCCTCTACAGAGCAAAGGTATCATATAAAGTGGACGTCTTTTTTTTCATTTTAAAGGTGCCTTTATGAACTAAGAGGAACATTATCACTTTGTAAACTTTAATGGCTTCCAAATGTCCCATCAGCAGTTTAAAGATAACGTTTAGCAATATTCATGCATGACCAAGTGTCTTCACTGAATGTGCTAACATTCATGTAGTCCATATGAGGAAAATATCTCCTAGTAATTCTCTTTTGTTTCACTTTGGTTTGCATCGCAGTGCGGTTTACAATGAAGAATTTGTAGGGGATACTCAAAATGGATTAATTTTGGCTGAAGTGAAACTTGAGAAAATGTGTCAGTAGCACAGCTAATGCCATCTGGTCACTGATGGTCATTCAATCCTTAGGGCCAGAAAGGAACTTGACTGAGGTAAACCTTCCTGAAATGCATATGATGATGACGACTTTGAGACCTCAACACCAGCTGTTTCATCCTACAGATCCACCCTTATTTTGCTGCACTTATCCAGACATGGCATCTGGGCTCTGATCCTAAGAAACTGATGCAGCTGTTACTATTTAGAATACAGCCACATACTCTCAAGTAGATGTTCGTGCTTTCAAGAGACTGAAGATTCAAAAGGAACCAGCTCCATAGCTCGGGGCTATTGAAGGTCACCAGGAGAAAATTTCTGCACAGAACACTGTTGTCCTGTTTCTAAAGAACTACCTGTACTGTTGTGACATTATTTAAAACTGTACTTTAGCATTTTCACACTGATGGGCTTGTCTGCATGAAAATAGAGGCAACTTAAAGAAGAGTACAATAATGAATCTATTCTATTTCACTGTCTAAAACACATTTTACAAAATATGGCTTTGGATTCTGGTCTTAGTGAGGATATTTCATCAATGGATGAGTCATTTTGTTGATCCAGAATCTAGTATCTTGAATCATTTCTACCAGCATGATGCAGACTCATCTCAACCAGTCATCATCATCCTCTACAGATTGCACTCTAGGCTCATTCTGTAGTCACTAAATTATCTCTGGAAGATGTTTCATCTCTCATCTCTTAGAAAGGGATGATGTAGCTATTTCTCTCCACTGAGTACAGGAGAATCCTGAGCTTACCAGCTATCTGGCTAATGGATGGATAAAATGTCAAGATGAGTCTTGTTCCTTCTCTCTGCGGGCTTAAGTGTACTGATATAAAGCTTATGTACTTCACATTAGGTGAAGATCTAACATGTTCCTAATATTTCTATTAGAAAGAGACAAGAATAGCATTAAAACAAAGATTTATCCTTCTTTTCCCCTCACACTTTAAGAGTATACGATTAGCAAAACTTTGTATAAGGTTCTCTAGTTGTAGTTCTCTAAAGTAGTTCTTTAGTTGAAAATTCTGCAGGAATTTATTTTTCAAAAAAGGTAAAACAAACTATATTGAATACTTCCAATAACTTTTGTGATTAATTAGTCATAGGTTTACAATTTTCATGAACAAAAATAATCACTAGTTTTGTAAATAAAACTTTGCTAATTCTCATATGATTTAGCTGAGAAATGCTTTAAGTTCTCAGAAGTGTGTGTTAGGAGCTGTGGGAATTTCAAGGAGAACTAAGTATATAAAACAATTAGCCTCGCAAGACATCTTTCATTAAGAAAAGGAAAAAAATCCTGGTAAATGTGAATGTTTATGTAGAAGGTGATACTACCAATAACTGTGGAAAAACAGAAAGTAAAGCTTAGAAAATAAAGGACATCAAAATTACCTGTTTTATGACTGAAACAGTTCCTTTCTTTGATCACTGGAGAGCACTGTTTCCCTATGAAACAATTTGCTTCAAGAACACAGCTGGGCATTCTGCTGCAGAAGTGATTTTCTGTAGGAAATTATATAACATATATTATGAATTCAGAGTTATGGAAGGAGAAATGGTAGTTTCCTGAAAAATAAACATAACATTTTATGGGATTTCATTCTTCTATCCCCCAATTTATACAGATAATATCATACTATTTATTACTTCTATAGTAAGAATGTCTTAATCAAGTCCAGAGATGTATCATGTAGGTAAAGAACATGTGCATATCTGAAATATTAGTGTTTTTTCTTTTATAAATCTGTTTATTGTAAAAGTAACACAAATTGTATGAAATCCAGAGTCAGCACTCATTAGCAGACAGCCCTGGACAGATGACAGTAAAATCACCTTCACCATTTGTTGTCTGAACTGGAAGGACTAACATCATATCTATCCAGGTCTTGAATAATTTCTGTTAAGTATAAAATTAGAATTCCAGAAAAAGATGCAAAAACAGTTACCAGAAGTTCAGAACTATGATTATCTGGTGATTAACACAGAGACTTACTCAATAATTCTGAAGCTAGTAATTCTGTCTGGTTTGAGTATTTGTGTATAAACAAAGCCTTGCAAATCCTAGGATATTTTTTTATGTCTCAGGTTTCAAACTCTAACCACGGGTTAATATTAATGCCTTCCAGCTTCACTTTGGTGCTTCTGCCTTGAGATTCAGCCCTTTGTGCTTTGTTTCTTATTGTACATTTCAATTTGACTTAGCAGAGTGGGATCAGAATCAGAATTATATTAGAATTCTCTCCCTCACTTGTAGAAAAACAAGGGTGGTAGCATTCAGTTCACATGTTAAAGCATAGGGCATTTAATTGGAATGCAAATAATGCACTTTTTAAAAATCATTATTTAAAGAAATTATCTCTGTTGTATCAAAGCCAAAACAAGGAATGAAAATAACATCTTGCAATCAGCTTTGCCTTTTTTCTGTTGTAATAAATGCTTTGTTTAGCTGTTAGGCAGTCATGTATGTAAAAGGGGAGCTGTTAATCATGCAAGTTATTCTGTTACACATAGAACATATTAAGTATGAACATAGAACGTAGAGGAAGAGTTTTCCGCATCTTGATGGAGGAAGAGCTGTGAGGTCTGCTGGATATCATAATCCACAATGAGAGCTGGAGCTTTATGCACTGAGGAGGATCTGAGCCTGTAGGTCACCTACCAAATCTCATCTGCAGCTCTATGACCATGTCAAACATCTTGTTCACTGGCTATGTTTAATTCATTGTGCTGCATTAATTGAATTGCACACAGAAAAGACCTGATTTGTTGAGATAGCCTTTCCATTTCAGAGCAGTAAAGCTCCATTGATTTCCAGTCAGAGGAGAGGATGACACGAATAGATTGTTTAATATTTAAATCAAATCAGTATAGTACTGACCTCTCTCAGCCTCATATCTTGCATAAGAACTTCTGCTAATAAGCAGCAGACACTCACATGCCAGGAGCCCACCCTGCAAAGGACTACTGACCACATTAATTCAAAATCGATTATGGGACCATATGCAAAAGGAGATTATGAGTGACAACATGGAGGCCGTAAAGCTGAGAGGAAGTGGTTTTCAATGTGTGATAGCAGAAATTAGTGCTGCATCTATCAGCACTACCTTTGCTGGGGCTTTGGCTCAGTAAGTACTTTAAGCAATAGAACAAACCATGGCTTTTAAATAATTAGCTGAGAATATCTCTTACTCGCATATCTGAACAACAAAGGGAAAGCAGAATACTCAGAACATGATTTAGCTTTTTACCATTATGGTATGCCACGATTTTCTCTTTGCCTGACTTTGTAGTGAGTTTTGGGATAACTATCACAGATCTGAGATAATTAAATATGCAGTGGCAGAGATGGGGAAATGGTAAGAGAGGAATAAAATGTAGAGACTTCAGACATTAAAGTGGAATCCAGTGAGCCTAAAGCCTATCCCAGGACAGAGATCTAGTGTGATTAGCACCAAAACTGTACTATGGAGTGTACGTGAATGTAAGAAAACATGTTTTAGAAGCTTTGGAGCTGTCCATATCTACATGGAGAGGTACCAAAATTTCTATTCAATATCATCTGAATCCTCAGTGAAGCATTTTCCAAATTTGCTGAGCTCAGACACCTCAAATAGTTGTTGGCTTCAACCTGCAGAACTTATCTGATCCATGAGGGTGCCCAGGAAGTTGCAGTGTGTCACTGAGCCCTTGGAAGATTCTTGGTGATTAATCATTATTCTGAGCGCAGACAAAGAGACCACCTGGGTTTTGGATTGAGGTTGCCAAAGCAAAGTGAAAAGCTATCACCAGGCAAATGTCATCTATGTCATCAATAATGATATAGATGACACCAAATTTTATCATCCTTGATTTGTTGCTGATTGAAACATCACCCTCATTTTGATATGCTCAGAAATGTGATTTTTCTGATGAATGATGCTAGACTTTTTTCTGCTGGTAACTTTCTAAAGGGCCACAATAAATCCCAAAGTTCCTTCTCCAGACTCTCACTCATCTTCCTGTCTGGCAACTTCGATCCTGATAACAAAAAACTCCTCTCCTTCCCAAATTCTTGCCATTTTCCTACCCTGTTCTTTGGAGTTCCAAAGCCCTCTCTGCTGGGATACTTTTTCAATAACTCAAGTTTTTTAACGTAGGTTTGAAGCATTTGCATTTTCTGTCCTACACTCTTATCCAAGTGTCTAGGGAAACATGTTCCTCTCTTATTACATATTTAACTAAAAATAAGAAGAATGTCTTGTTTTGTTTTTCTCTATAAAGCTTCTTTACCTTTGGATTATTCTCCTCTTCTTTTTAACGATAGGCCAGTATATAAAGCAGTAGGCTGAAAAATTAGAATTTTTTACTAGATAGCAGTCTCACCTCATTTATTTCTTATCCAAACTTTTCCTTACTTATCTAATAAAAGAGTAATTTTTGGATCATATTTTTAATGAAAAAGGTAAAATTAAATTTTGACTTCCATATTTTAAAAAGAGATGAAATATCTACTGATTGCACTCTGAATTTGTTAGAGTATTGATATGCAGATGGCACAAATTCATATCCTATAGGAAATAAGAAACAATATCTCCAAAAGGGAGAGCAGTGAAAAATATTAATACATCAATTTTGATAAAGCTTTTTTTTTTTTAAGATGAAAATTTCATGGATATATATGACTTAGAGCAGGGAGAAATCTCAATATTTTTTGGTGGCAACTTTATCAATAAAAACTATTACTTTTTTTAGTGTGAAATATCAGGAATATAAATATTTCCCTTCCTAGAAATCTCCCTGATGTTATAAAAATGTTAGTGACCACTTCATTTTTGACCTCTGAAATAACAGGGTGTATCTTTAATACACACAGTTTTTCTACAAAATGGATTGAAGATGTAAGTCAGGCAGGTAAAAAACAAATAAATAAAATATTACTCTGAATTTTGTGTTGAATCAGTGTTTGCATTTGCACTTGCAATCCAAATTATTTTTGGTGTACAGTCTAAATCATTCTATGTTTAAGGAAGAAAAGTTATGTAGACAGAGTCTCTATACATGCAGTGGAAAAACAAAACTAAAAAACCTCATTTGCTATGAAATTCTAAAAAAAATCCAACCTAGCATGTATCAATTCCTGATGAAAACTCTGTATATGAAAGGTTTCTCATGCATCATCAAGATGGATATACACACATCAAAACTTATACTTTCTATTCCAATCCTCATTGAAAACATTCTTTTGTTCAATGTTTTTCACTAGAGATGTTTTTGTTATATTGCATTTTTTCTTTCCCTCATGTTTTTTTAAATATTTTTTAAAATTCCTGTAAAAACCACAATCATACCATTATAGGGTCTCTGTATTTTTGACAAAACCCAGACTTTTGTGAAAGAGCTAGTTCAGCATAAGCTTTCTGTCTGAAATGTTTTCTATTGGGGAAAACCATACTGTGCCCTCCAATTATATAAATATAGGAATTTTCAAATGTTTTGCAAATGGGTACAGTATCAGACAGATGGTCCGTTGAATCACTTCACCTTTTTCTCTTGATACCCATGTCACCTGCTAAACCACCCATGAGGGCCAATATGTTCTTTTCCATTTACTGCTGTGTAATAACCTGGTGTCAATAACAGCAACAGTTAACATGGGAAAGTACCATCAGGCAACCACAGACATATTGCTTTTATAAAGAAAAAGATAAAGCTGCTTTCCCCCTACATTTTACTTTACTTTTTGAATGGTCTGTTACTCTCCTGGAAACAAGGATTGGGCATTTTACTGTATTCTGTCTGTACACCTAATAATTTCACTGAGAAACGCTAATGAGGCTGGGGATCTCTAACCACTAGGTTGTCACTATCTGTAAACTAAATAATCATCCCTAAATATACTAGGGATTAATACAAAATCAGCTAAGGTCACCAGGTGCCTTTCAATATACTTTGGATCAGACACAGAAAATTCAGAAATTCATGGTCCATTTTGAAATGGAGAGGCTTATTAGAAAAAGAATCCCCCGGCAGTCACTTTGCTATTTTATTGAGCAGAACAGTGTTATAAATGACCTTCCACTGTTTTTCAAAAGTTTACAGCATTCAACAACTTTGAGGTAATCTTGGAATTGGGTATTTCTCTTTTGTATTTACTCATTTGGTTTTTAGCCTCCTAAGGTGCCTTAAGTTTACAGATAACGCACCTCTGTACATCTGCACTTCTACAGTATAAGTGGATTATTTTAAATGGCTTAAGGCCTAAAAAGGAATTTCTTCAGCCTAAATACCACCACCTTTGCCAGTACAAACTGCACATGGGGAAAATAGAATCATGTTGAAAACCATAGGTTACAAAGTCATTCAGTATCTAGTTACCACTGGACCATGGCTAACTACAAATTGCTCCCTCTAGATGCTTCTCCAGCTTATTTTTCACTGCAGCTCTTATTCCACAATTTTTCCCCAAATCCAACAATCTAAAAATCTTGTGATAAAGCTCTTGCTAATTTACATAGCAGAAGTTGCTATAGCAACCTGGCAGAACATTTCCAGCAGCAACATACTAGAGGCAATCTTTATCTTTACGGGAGAAATATGCTTTAAAGGTGTGTGATAGTCTGTATAACTCTGTTTTCTCCTCAAGACATTTGTTTAATCATGCCGTGAAGTCAAGTATTTCAACTTTGATATCACAGTCCTAGGCTTGGTGAGCACTGTTGTCACAAGCACATACTACGAGTTCATTGCATATCAAAGCGTGTAGAACTGCAGAGTTCAAGGCTGCAAGATGTGCTGCTGTGTTGGATGTGTGCAGCTGATGCTTTTGAACATTGTCAAAATGGTTTCCCAAGCACAGTGTGTGGCACCTGGATGCATTGAAAATCCAGCCTTTCTCCCTGCACACAAGTAGTGCTGTGTGTGAACTCGTGGCCAGCTGCCTCTCTGCGTTGGACTTCTCACCCTACGAAACACAGCATTCACACACAGCAAAAGGTTTGACAAAAATGGGGCCAAAATTCAGGTACTATGATGGCATCAACCAGCAGATCTATCATCCACCTGTGATGAGGAAATGGATGCAAAATTGATCCATTAAGAAATATACAGTGCTGTATTTTGGATGCAGTATGAGAGTATGTTGTTGAACAATATTTACCCCGAGTCAAGGACTTTTCAGTTTCTAGTGTTCTGACAGTGAGGAGGTGAAGAAAATGTGTGAGGGAGCATAGGACAGCTGACCTGAACTGGCCAAAGGAATATTCCATACCATAGAATGTCTTGCCCAGTGTATAAACTGGGGGAGGTATTTGGAAGGGGGCCAATTGCAGTTTGGGAACAGGTTTGGCCTTGCTCAGCAGGTGTTAAGCAATTTTATTCTTCATCACCTGTTTTTCTTGGGTTTTAACCCCCTCTCTATTTATTTTTTTACTATTATTATTATAATTACTACTATTATAGTTTACTGCATTTCAGTTATTAAACTGATCTTATTTCAACTCACAAGTTTTACTTTTTTTCATTGATTCTTCTCAGAATCAGGCTCAGTGCCTGATCAGCCTCCTAACTGATGCTTCTGTCTCATCTCTTTTAATAAGAAACTTCAGGGTACTTTTTTCATTATCAGAATTTACAGCCAGGCAATACCCATTCCATCTAGCAGGCAGCAGACTTCTGCTTGGGAGTGCAAAAGTTCATATT
The DNA here is from genome assembly GCA_013397955.1 of Grantiella picta. NCBI lineage: Eukaryota > Metazoa > Chordata > Aves > Passeriformes > Meliphagidae > Grantiella > Grantiella picta. The sequence continues at coordinate 271,464 of VZRM01001582.1, forward strand.
CAAACATTGACTTGCAGACAGATGTACACCCAATTATCTGACGCTTGTTAACATTCACGGTTCAAGCTATTTTTTTCTTGCGTATGACAGCCAAGTAAACTCTAAATACAATACTAAATTTGCAGCAGCCAAAGCAGTTAAAAATTCTGCTGATTTCCTGTCTTCTGACAAAGAGGTATGGCTTTGCGTGTGATGTGTATTTCAAGATGCATCTAAAGTATGAAGAGAGTTTTTTCACCAAGAAGTTCACCTGTATAAATGAGCTTCCATCAGAGCTCTGCAATCACACCATCAGGTAGATTGAGAGTCTGCATTACCCTTTCTCCTCAGAAGCCATTTACTCCTTCCTGAGCTGAAAGGCTGTCAGACCTCACTGAGCTTTACACCAAAAGTTTTCTCCCAACTTAACTGGTTAGAGAACAATTATTTTCCTTATAAGGTAGAATCTGCTTTACCATGTGCCTTAGTTTCTGTTTGTCTTGAATCATTGTGAAATATGCCTTTCTGTGGACCTTATATTTCTGGTTGAGTGTTTAAAGCACACCTGAAAAAACCATTTGAATGTGCTAACTCTATGAAACTCATTATTGGTTGATGATCGAGACGGACTCTTGAAGGTGAGAATGAGTTTGGGGTGACTTGTCTCTAACTTCCTTCCTGAGTTTCTGGTAAAAATTAGAGAAGTCCATGAAATAGGAAAATAACCTAATCCTAAAATTAGAAACTTATTATCAATCAGATACATTTAACTACATTAAAGTTAACTCCAGTAGGGTAGTATTCCCAAATGTGGAATTCCTGCCCTGTGCATTGTGACACAGCTGCGGCGGCTCTCCACACGGGTAACACAAGGCAGTTGTGGCTGGAGCCAGTCAGACTGACACAGAAGATTTTTAGCCCAAATTCCTGTTTTCAAGGAGATTTGCTGTTGTAAACCCATCGGCTTTTCAGACTGAATTTTCTAGGTTTGAACGTTCCTCAGAAGTTATATACGACTTTCATGGGCATGGGACAGAGGGGACATTGCTATGGCACAACAATGAAGCCACTGCTGGATTGGTGCATGAAATACTGGCTGACACAGTCAAAAGATTTTGACCAGTCCTCACCATTCTGATCACTCTTTACTGCTTCATGGGTGACCAAGAGTTTGGTCTCTCTATTCTACAGGCTGTACCATATCCCTCAGTTCTCTATGGAATTCAGGGACTTGTCCTTGACCAACGTGTAACTCACTTCTTGGTGCATCCTCTGAAACCATCCTATTTTACTTTGAAGATATCAGATCAAAAATGCGTCTTTTATGGCAGACATCTCAGCTGTTAGACAAACTCACTTTAAAAGACATGGGCCTAGATTTATTGGATTCATTTTAGGAAACTTAATTGGTGTGCCAAAACCGGGAGCTCAGTAATTAAAGGAAAGACAGAGAGCCTCAGTGTGTAACTCAATTTATGGAATATCTGCATCAGTCTCTGGAGATACCCAACTCCTGACACTGCCTATATAAAGACTCAGAGATAAACTTTACATTTTGGCAATGCAGACAAAAGGACTAAAGCTACAATGGATTAATCTTTAAATGGGCTTTAAATCAGCCCTTTTGTCAGAATAGCATCTGAAAAGTCCATGTTCTCATGGTTTTTAATTTAGATGCTAACATGTCTCTGAATTTCCTTATTGCAGGATGAACTTGCTGACTTTGTAGGTATTCCTCACTTCCAAGTATGTGAATTTGAATTTTAAAACCATTTTGTTTGAAAGATCCCGCTTACCAAGTGATCAGTTCCTTGTATTTTCCAGAGAACAACCTTTGTTTGGGTTATGTGGCTGCAGTGTTCCAATTTAAATTACACTTTTTTTTTGTACAGTATTTCAAATGATTCTTGAATTCAACAGAAGCATATTGAAAATTATTGCACAAGGAGAAACTTAATTAAAACCTGAAGTTTGGGGCTATATAATTCAAGTAAAGGTTATAGCTAATTTAACAGCTGTAAATTCCTGGGGGTTGTTATTTACATAAAGCACATACAACTTTTATTGCATCCATAGTGTGGCATTTAATTAATTAATTTGGCATTTCCGAAGCACATGTTCTGTTTCTCTCTGACAGGTAGATGCTTCATATTTCATCTGAAAGCAGACAAAGAATTTGTGGTTATCCAAATGGAGCCACTCCAAAATTTACATCTCTGCTCAGATGTGAAGAGAGAAGATAAGTGGGTGTGGAATTAAGCCATGTTAAAATCAAAGACAGCAATATTTGCAATCTCTGAACACTTGATGACCTCCATAAAGATTTGTCATTGTGTGTCAGTGCTGTGTATGCCCCTCCCATGCTGCCTCCAGACCTGAGTGCTTTCTGTTGCTGAAGGAAGAGATGTCTCCCAGAAAAGACTGTAGATTAATAACAAAACAAGATAATTTTCAGATTATTATTGCACTTTTCAGTATATAAAAAATATGAAGATTAATAAACAATAAGCCAGCATGTTCCACAGAAGCCAGAATAATTGTATCTAAAAATAGAGATCTGCAGTGTGCAATGCACAGTTTTCAAAATGCTGGCAAAGGGAGGAATGGAGCACACAAGATCTGTGGATGCCCATGGTGGAAAAACAATTGGCAAAAGCCAAAAGGGTCCAAAACAAACAAAAAAAAAGAAGTCTCACAAATTTATTAGCAAGCTACACACTTAGCATGGAAATTGGTATATATTTTGCTTCTATCTTATCATCATCAAGCTCATCTTTATCATCATCAACGAATAAAAATAAAGAAGGAAGAAGGAAAATGAAAGGGAAATGAGATAGGAGAGGAAAGTTATTTCCAGTCCTGGGTCCATCATCAGTCAAGCTGACAGGGTGTCCAGGTTCCTGGGGCCACCACCCAGGCTTTGTGGGTTACCTTTTTATAGGAATGTTTTCCACCCTGAGATTAGGTTAATTGCTCTTCATGTAAATGAGTTAGCATATGCAGTCTATTCTTCTCAACCTCTCTGGAAATGGGCTGAGGGTCTTTGAAGGCCTTACTGTCGTCTTGCTCCCCTTCTATTGGTCTTGCCTGCTCCTTGACCCCACTTATGTGCTTGTCCTGCATATTGCGCAGTCCTCATGGACCTGAACAGGTAAATTGGTCCCAGGAAGGTGCTGCTATACTCTGCTATATGCTGCTATATGCTCCCCTCTCCCTCTCCTCCTTCCAGGCAAAAGCTGCTCTGACTTGCCTGTTTGAATGGTCATTGGTGTTTGAGGCACAGCAATGCATCAACTCCTTACTGCTCAGGCTTCTACAAGGTCAAAAACCTACCCAGTCTATCCTTTTCATTGTTTTAATGCTGAACAATATAAGGTTGTGAAGATCAATAAGAAACATGCATGAGAAAAAGGTTTCCTTTCTGATTAACTCGGGGTTATTTTTATGCATGAAACTCAGAGAAGAAATACTTATTACCATTCCTCGTTACAAAAAATATGTATAAATTTCTTTCAGCATAAACTGAACTTTCACTGTCAGCACACAATTTTTACTCATTTGCCTGAAGCCACGTTTTTTAATCATTGTTACATACATTTTTTAATAAGAGATGGCATAAAGTATTAACAATGTAAATTCTTTCCATCTAAGCAATTTGGGTTTATTTATTTTACTGCTAATTTTCAATTGTGTTATATTAAATCTGTAACACTAAGGCTGACACACAAAACTTTGTCCATGAATATTCAAATGTGATGTTCTTTATACACATATTTTTCAGAAGAGCTGCTCTTTGTTTTTTAACTGATTTTCTTGTGCTAAATCTATATGAGTAGGAATCCATCAATTTCTTCTAATAAAGCTGGAAGTAAATATTCTTCAAATTATGGCTAACATTCAGAATTTGGGACTTGTCCTGCAGAGAGAGAGAACTAACCCCTGACTGAAAAAAAAAATCATAATTCTTCCTTTCTCACATGGAAATTAAATAGAGAGTATTTACTTTTAATTGATTTAATCAGATTTGAGCTTTGATTTAGTTTTGTTGATGTTGTCATGAGAACAAAGAGTAAGAGCACAACTTCTAGAACAGTCAGTAGAAGCACACTTGCTTCACTCCACATCCAGGCAGCAGTGTCCAGCTCTGACTTGAATTTCCAGATGACATCTAGATGCTACAATCTTTGAGATGGCTGTCGTCTTAACTTAGTGCCTTCCTGTGTAAGGGAATCTAAAGCTGTCAAAAATTCCCTAAGATCATATGTGTGGCCTACAAGTACTGCTGTAGAAGAAGGCAGATTATCTGCAGGTGTTTTGCTTGCCTGATGCAAGTATTGGAGAGTTCAGGGCATCTCAGTAGAGTGCTGACATTCAGGCAAGCTAATCTCATGTCACCTGCCTCATCTGATTTTTCAAGTGCTAATATTGCTATTAAGAGTTGATTGCTATGTTGCAAAACAGAAGGAGTGATTAGCTTTCTAAGACTGAAAAGAAGTAAAAAAAATCTCCAAAATTGTATTTTTGCTTCAGGCTGTTTATTTTTGCTATATTTATCTTTAAACTAAGCTGTGGAATTTTGATCCTTTGAATATTTGTGAAACTGAATTTCGTAGGAAAAACCCCAGCAATTAAAAAGAAATAAAAAGAGCATTAGGAACATAATGAGCTCAGATTTAGAAGTAAATGCATTCCCTAAACACAATGAGTCTTAGGAATTCTGATATCCATATGAACAACAGATTAATCCCCCATTTGAATTTAACTATTTCAGTTAGACACAATACTGAATGATGAAGCTGACCACTTTGATATAGCTCATAAATTTTTTAGCCTCTGCAGATATTGGAAGAAAAGCAGGCATATTATTATACAAAAAGAGTGGTTATATAATGACTTCGCAATGTTTATGCTTTTATTTTAGTAACATACAAAGAAAAGTTGGGAAAATAGAACAGTAAAACCCACAAATTTTTCTTGCTTCCAGGAGAAGATGTATTTCCAATTCACTGTACAGCTCTGCAATGCAGTGGAGCAAGCTGCTAAGCAGTTTAGGTAGTGCATGGATGACTGGGTGTCAGAATGGAGCTTCAGACAAAGTCTCTTAGAGCAGCATTCCTGTTGAGTCACGAGGTGCAGAATGGACCCCCTTCCTTTCTAAACTCCTTCTTAGAGAGGAGTCTGTGTGTGGCTGGATCTGGTCTTAGCCCCAGACTTTATCAATGGCTTATGTGTGAATGATTATATAGATGTGACTGAATATTTACAGAAGTTTGTCGTGCATGATGAAGGATGGCAAACAAAATAAATTTCTATTTTTAAAAAAATGATTTATTATGACAATGGTTGCACTAAAAGATCTTAATCAGCACTATTTACTGCATAGTATACATAGCTATAGCTACTAGTACAGTCTAGTGCACTATTTTTGAAGCAGTATTGAAGAAATTATATTAGAGCTAGCAATTAATAAGAGATTGCTGTTACTCATATGAACTACATTGGGCGAATCTTCTTTGCTCAGCCTTGAGGAGTAACCCTGAGGGATGTCCCCACTCAAGGGAGGAATCTCCGCAAACACTCCAAAAAAGGATGTCAGAAGACCCTGCTGTTTAAAAGTGGGACTGGACTTCTATATTATAAAGTGAAAGACTGTCAGTCGTATGTCTCCAGGCCAGCTGTGTCAGCTCAGCAAATTTAAATAAGTTAGCAGTAGTATAGTATAATTTGTTGTTTCCTTTATCAGGTACCTTACCAGGTCTGCCATATCTTCACTGCACTATAAAGACGTTTGACTTTGGGACTGATGAGTCAGGTTGGTTTCAGCATTCTTCAACACCAAAACCAGCATGATTCCCCCTTCTCTATTCACCTCTGAGAGTTTTGCAATAGGGCATTGAGTTGTTTTACCCTCACTTCAGGCAGAGCGTCGTGCTACACTGGGCACTACTACTTTTCTCCTGGGCCTGAGGTTCTGGAAAATCCTCCTAGCCTTCTGCTTGTAAAATATGAATAATATTGGATCCTCTGGCCTGCCTAAACTCCTGTCTGATTTCCCCCTTTCCTTCTCTCTTCCTGGTTTTGTCTTGCTTTCTCCTGCCTTTTCCCCGCTACTGCATAGCCAGTTACCCTGGGGCAAGACTGCATCATCCGTGGCACTGCCATGCTTGACTTTTAGTTGTGGGAATGAACCACTTACTGTTCTCAAGCAGCACTCTGAAGCTACCGGATTTGTCTCATTCTAAGCCTATTAGTGCGAAATAAAATGCATAGGTACAACGTTCCACTTGAGCATTTTAAAATTAATGTTTCATCACTATCACTTGGATATCCGGCTTTTATTCAAAGGCAAGATTAATAGTCTACAAGTGATTGCTCTGATATGAAAAGGTGCAGAAGAAAAGAGGAAGAAGCAAAATAAATCTAAAATCCAAACACTTATTTACATAAAACTATAATCCAGTAAAATACCGGATTTTCAATGTTGCCTAATATGAATACAGTGTCTAATACTAACACTTTAATGAATGATGCTTTATCATAACACATTTTTTTTTTGCATACTAGATTCACTTTTATGATTTGGAAGTTCAGATAAAACCTGAGAATTTATGCTTATGTAGGTTGTCCTTTTCCAGTTCCTCTCTTTTAACAGCCTAAGGTTTCAGAAATGACTCACCTTTCTACCCCAGTTAAAACTATTTAAAGAATGTTTTGAGATGAACCATGTATTTTACAGAACATCTGAAAATCTAGAAAATATGATACCTAGGACAAAACTTCATACAGGTGCCTATAAATAGTGACCTTTTCCACCTCCTAACCTATTTACATCTTTCTTAAAATTTGCACCCTTTCTACCTGCTTTGCCAGGTATGCCACTGCTCTCTAAAATTTCATGTTATTCCTGTTTAACTGATTTAGGATAAAATGCATACTTTACCCATCTCTCTGCAAAATTGTAACATTTTCTATTTTGTTAATGTGTAAATGGAGCAGTGAAAGATGAAGCTTCAGACTTCATGGGGAGTGACGCATACTAGAAGGTAAATGCCGTAGAGGGTCTTTGCTCAGCTACTGATTGTAGCAGTTTAAGTCTGTCCCACAAAGGCATTAAATCGTATTTGCAGTCAAAAAGCATTAGTAAGATTTTCAGTCATGTTAATAACTTGGTTGATCCCTCTTTGAATAACTATAACTGTGGCATATTCCTTCCATTAAGTTGAAATGGATAACAGCTATAGGAGCTTGCATAGTTCAGTGGACTCCAAACCTGAAAATAAAAACTCAGGGAGAGAAGAAAGATTTTATTTCCACATCTAGGGGTTTGACTTTTTTTGCTAGTGTCACAAATCCTACTGTCTCCAATGTAAGACTGTAGCACCTTGCCTATGGGCAAGGCCAATGCATGATTCTCTGTACAGAACAGGATCTGAAGCATGGACATCATCAGGGAATTTTGGATTGGTCAGCTGTGGCAATCAGATGAAGCATTCTTTCCAGACTTAGGGCATCCCTCTAATCACACAGGTCTGTTGCTGAGGTGAGGCTGATGAAACTTGGCTTCCCACATTTTGGTGTCCCCTTTCAGGGAATGTGCTCCCAGCCATAGCCAGTTATCTTTCACTGGTGCATAAATATGAATAAGATGAGGGTTAAATAAGAAGGAGGAAAAAGTATGCATTTATATTCTAGAAAATGATGGTTACCTGTAGTTAGAGAGTTTAGTGGAGGAAAGTATAAAGCGGTTTTGCTCTTGTCTCTAAAACTTAATGTTTTAGAGGGACTTTCTTCCTTCTTCCTGAAACATCTTCCCCTTGTGACTTTCCTGAAAAGAGCTTCAGAGCCACACAGAGAGCTGAAATGAACTGGAGGATGCCTGGTACAATACAATGGTCCTCTAGGAAGAAGACATTGTGGTGCCAGAGGCTGTATTTGTGACATATCTGAAGAACAGCAAATGTGAGAGGATAAATGGAGCTAGAAAAACTATGTGAGTGGGTGCAGAAATCCAGAAGATGAGGGGTTAATGTGTAGGTCTCAAACACTGAAAGCCAGATAGATGTAGAGCCAGCCAAAGATTGTTGTAATAACAGATAAGAATTGTTGGTAATAAAATTCTGTGAGAAACAGCAGGAGGTGCCTGGAGAAGGGGACCATGCAGAGATAGGACAGCACTTTTCTGGGACAAATATCCTTGCTCTGGCTTGTGGAGATAAATACAGTAAAGTACAATGCAACGGCAGGACTGAGGTTGAGAAGCAGGCAGGGACTGTTGACCCAAGACTGACCCAGTTGGGGAAGATCAAGACACCAAAGACTCCCAAAGTCCTCCAGCCCACTTCCAGAAAGGTCTAGAAGAATGAGCTGTGCATGATAAATGATTTGCATAGAAAACGAGAAACTGGTCTCCAGGACAGGAAAAACTTAACTATAGAAAAGTACCCCCATGAAGCCTGGGAAGTGCCCTGGACACCCCATTAGCTGGATCAATGCTGAAGCCAGGGGACCCTCCCCTCCCCTCCCCAGAAATTGGGCAGAAAACATATTAGACATGCAAGGAGGATCAAGTAAGAGTCCCAAGATTTCTGATGTTTCTTTCTACTGCATCCCATCAAGGTGCATACAAGGTCAGTCAAGTGAAATAAGAAATACTAATAAATGTATAGCAAACTATAACCATTGCCAGAAAATATAACAGAAATAAAAAAAAATAAAAAACCAAAACCAATTATTTCAAGATTTAAAAGGAGGAAAAAGTGAACAGAAAAAAAGTTGTGGAGCAGAAGAGTTTAAAGGAAAAGAGTACTTTAAATATTTATTTGCTCTTGTGACTCATGACCTTAACTCCACGATACATAGATAATTGCTCTTTAAAATCTGTGTTATATTCTTTTTTCACCAGAGAATACTTGCACATTCTGCTGTTAGTCTCCAGCTACTGTTCATTATAATCTAAAGAAGGAGAAAAAACCCTTTAAGAAGTTCAAAGCAGCTCCGGGTGTCAAGGGCAGGTAACCTGAAGGGTGCCTCCTTTTAAATGACAGCTGTTATGAATTTAGGATGCCTCATTTCTGCCATACAGTGGGAAGGAGGATGCAAAGGAGAAGACAGGTATCTGTGGCTTTCTTGTTGCAGAAAGATTAAGGATTTGCACTTCATATGGCACGTCTTTTAACAAGTGTGATTACAACCCCAACTCAGTTTATTTAAAGAGAAAATTAAATTCATTTTTGTCATATTGCACATTAATAGGTTGTGATAATTTTGGAATTTCTGCAGTACACTTTAGAATTTATTTTACTTGTGACTAAATATAGTTTCTGTGGTTGCAAACAGTTTCAATTTTGCCTTAAAGAGATAATGATTTTCCATTGAAACAAAAGGAAGGCAAAAACAGTTTAACAGCAATTTCATGTCACTTTCTTTTTATCATAGTTGTCTTAATTTTTGTACCTTATAGGACTGGTTAAAAAAGTTTTTGCTTTAAGAGTTTTGTGGTCATAATAATGTTGTGATAATAATGCAGATAGATTGAAATTTTCATAGAATCACGGAATGGTTTGGATGGGAAGACGCCTTAAAGATTATCTAGTCCCAAACCCCTGCCATGTGCAGGGACACCTTCCACCCCACTAGGCTGCTTAAAGCCCCCTCCAACCTGGCTTTAAACAATTGCAGGGATGGGTCTGCCACAACTTCCTTGTACAACCTGTTCCAGTACCTCACCACCCTCACAGTCAAGAATTTCATCTTAATATCTAAATCTAAATCTGTGCTCTTTCAGTCTGAAGCAATTATCCCTTGTCCTGTCACTACATACTCTTGTAAAAAGTCTTCACCTTTCTTGTAGGCTCCCTTCAGGTACCCAAGCCTCTGATTTGTCACGGTCTTTCTGCAGGGCCTCCCTGTCTTCGAGGGAGTCAGCAGCTCCTCCCAGTTTTGTGTCATCTGTGAACTTGCTCAGTATCCCTTCCAGTCAGTTTTGAAAATGTTGAAGAGCACATGGCCTAAGACGGAGTCCTGCAGAACCCCACAAGTAGTCTGAGGGCTACACCGTGCTAAGGATATTTCCTGGTGAATTTTGAAGAATATTGTAATTTTTCATGGAGGTTTAATTTTCTGAGGAGGAAAATGAATGTAAGAATAATTATTTACATATTTAACTATTTCCCTTCTGATAACTGTAAAATTTAAGCAACCACTATACTGCAGTTATGGGTAAAGATGAGAAGTTGTTATACTGTGACTCACTAAACAAAAGATACACTTTGCCTTCAGCTGTCATTTGGGATGTCAGTCTTGACCATGAGGCTATGGCAGGGCATCAGTGGAATACTACTGGAACTGCTAACTGCTTGCCTCTTTTCCTCTGTGGTTTATTGCCTTTGAGTGAGGAGGAATGAAGAAACAAATTGCTGCCCAGTTTATACCCCCATAAAAGTTGTTTCACATATCCTTTCACATCTGCCACCTTCCTAAGTTTTGTGAAAAGCAACAAAGAATTGAACCAAAGGTGTAGAAACTAACACAGATGAAATTTCAGGTATGATTATAAAGAAAATATTTTGAAAGTATAGTTATTAATAGCACACATTTTGTAATTTCTTTGATAAGAGGGAAATCAGAAAGTGGATACAAAGTACTAAATGACTGCATCTGATGAACATGGACAACTCCTGCTGCAGGAGAACAGAGTATGGTCCTGTGCTGGAGCTGGTGTGAGAAGATAAAAATTACTCTTCTCAACCTCTATAGTCTCACACTATAATTCTTTCTTTGCTAAAATTGTGAAAATCAGGATTCCATGCTCTGACATAAGCTACAGGCACTTTAAGTTTGTTGCAAAACAAGGCTTTATTTCATGTTTGCTGCTTTTGCCAGGCTCAAAATACATTTTTGATCACTTGGCTTCCTTAGTTGATATGGCTGTGGGCTGTGAGCAAAGATGCACAGTCAATATTCACTTTAATAAGTAAATTTCCTAGCAGCAAGAAAATCATATTATAACTTCGCCAGAACTAATGTCTGCTCTCAAAGCCCTTTTGGCAACAGTTGTGTATCCATAAATTCTTTGACCTTTCAGTGCTGCTCAAATATATGGGTCACCTGTATGTACACTCAAATGTGCTGAGATTTAACTACTCCAAAATCTATGTTTGGAGTCTACTGGTTTGGATCTGTTGTAAAAAACATAAGAAGAATAATCCTTGTCTATGAGATGTACACACTGCAGTGCAAATCATGGGACACTGAATATTTGCAGCTGACATGAGCACTGTTGTTTTTGATGCCTTTGTAGTGAGACTGTGAGCTGAGGACCTGTGAATTTTATATATAGGGACACTTATTAAGTCACACAGCATTGTCCTCTATATAGTGTCACTGTTATGCATATGCTGCATTCTGGATAACCTCTGTGATGTTATCCAGGTTTTTTTGGACATTGCTCAAAAAAAAAAAAAAAAAAAGGGAAAAAGCTCCCTTCATGTTAACAACAACAATGTTTTCAATCTTTGGAGCAAAATTTTGATAGCAATGAAAGCTATTATACTCAGTATTAAATTAAAAAAAAAAAAAGATGGGTTTGTCTCTTGCACTGTTTTGTTTAACACAGCATAATGTTCTAGCTTATAAACTTTGATGGTTTTACATGTTTCCAGTATAATATTGAGTAATCAGCAGTCATAAAGAAATGTAGAATATGACATAGTAAGACATTTTTTCTAAGATTACTTACTACTGAAATATATTGTAATGTAAAATGTAGTGCAGAATGTTAAAGTATATATGCCTTATGCGTGTTTTAGTATAAATATATATATATATACTATTGGACATAGAGAATAAGTGCTTATAGGGTAATCACTTTCAGATAATTTTTAACCTTATGGTTCTCAGTACTGCTTTGTTATACTGCCTGTGCAAACTGATGTTCCCTCTGGAAAGCACAGCCATTACATGTCTCTTACAGCAATTTTATTTATCAACTCAATATGAATTTTACAGTAATGAGGACAAGAGATTTCTGAATCTATAAATGGATATGGATTGAAATCTATGACAAGTTTGGTGACATTTAGAATGTATTCTTTGCAAAGAATTTTAATTTTGCAGTAATTCTTCTAAATCTAATTAGTGCAATGTCAGCATGGCAGATGAGAGTGTTATGCCATGCTTGGCCTATCCACATCTCATTAACTTTTACAAATATTTGACAATTTTTTTCAATATCCAGGAAATCAAATAAATGTTCAAGAATATACTAATGAGAATGAAACACCCGCCTCCCCCAACTCCTCCTTTACCTTGTGAGCATTTGAATTCTCAACAATCTCATGTTGAGAGGTAATATGTATCAAAACATGACAAAGGCAAGCAAGGATGGAATATATGCTGGTGTTTCATATACATGGAAAATCTTCAAGCATAGGAAATATTTACTCTGCTGAAATTGTACTTTTTTTGTCTCTAAAAAAGTAGAACTTGCACATATTCCAGGGTTTCAACCTAACTTTTGACACATCACTTGAGGAGGCTAAATCAAGAGTGTAACAGATGCAGGACTATCTGCAGAGTGTCAAGTTGGAGAGTCGGTGAGTTCCCAGCATCACATCAGACTTGAATTGTCCTTGACATTTCCCTTTTCTCCCTGCTTTAGCAATGTACAGAAAACAGATAGTCTGAACCCAGACCTCAGAATTCCTCCTCTGCCTCTAAGAGGTTGTTACATTTTTCACTCATTTTGACAGGAATTTATGAGGCTTATTTACTTTATACAATTTATTCCAAATACTGCCAAGCCAATCAATACATGAGTGAAATAGCATCAGAAAAATAAAGAAAGCTGTCTCCCAATTAAAAAGAAAAACTGTTCTTTCTGTTGAATGACTCTGCTGACAGCTGATAAGTTATACAAACCTACACTTGTGCTTGACTCCATTCTTTATAAAAGAAAAAAACCAAAAGCCAAACCCCAGATGTATTAAAATTATTTAATGTTTACTTAAACTGTAAGAAAAGAATTTCTGAAGTAACCTCTTAGTTTATAGTCTTCCTTTGCACTATGGTAAAAGATTTGAATTTCAACAAATTCCTATTACTCACCTCCCGTTAAAGGTTTTTCTGAGTCATCTGCTGTAAATTGATCTCTCTCTCTCTCTCTCTCTCTCTATATATATATATATTAATTCCTGTTCTAATGTTATCTCATTTTTTTTTTTAGAATTTCTGTCTCCTTTTGAAAGCTTTCCATTTCAGACAGCTCTTCTTTTTGCTCGGTTCTGTTCCTGCTCTCAGGCTGACTACAGGAAACAAACAGATATTTGTGACTCTTTAGTCTCCAATCCCTCTCAGTCCTCAGGCCAAAAACTTGTAGATCTGTTAATATCTTTTGCTCCTGCAGTCACAGCATGTTTGTCCTTAGCTCTGATGTATTACGTACTTCAAGCTATCTTGTCTCACTGAGGAAGAAATCCACTGTAATTCTTCCGAGAAATGGACAGATTTCAGAGGCTATATCAATTCAGATATGAATATCTATTTTTGTTGGTTTAATTTGCAAGGTCTGCAACAAGATTTTGATTTTTAGATTTTCTTGGGAATCTCATTTAGGCAATAATCACCTAAATTTTTACATGAGAAAGGGTAATTAGAATACTCTATTGTGCCTTGCTCCTGGATTAAGGTGAGTGAAATAAACAAGCTCTATATCATAAAGCAAAATTACAGAACACATTTTTATGTCATCTCCCATCCCTTCCCAAACCACTACTTAGTCATATACTTAATAAATCCCTTGAGAGAACAGACTTTTTAAGATCACCCTATGTGGATATTTTCTCCCTAGTCAAGTCTAAACCAAGTAATTATTTTTTTCTTCCCATCATTTCTATTGTTCCTTGCATTCCAAATCTTGCACCAGGCTCATCACCAAGGTTATCATCTGTGTTACATCCTTTTATTCTTTCACGCTTTCTCCATCTTTTGTGAAGTTCACAGAATCACAGAATGGTTAAGGTTGGAAGGGTCCACAGTAGGTCATCTTGTTCAACCTCCCTGCACAAGCAAGGTCATTCCAGAGCACATTGCACAGGATTGTATCCGGATAGTTCTTGAATATCTCCTTTGAGAGTGTTACGAATGGAGACAGGAGCTCAGATAAAGCTCTGCTTTTTGCCTCGGCCTTTGGCAGCAGGCAGTAGCTCTTACTGGGATGGCCAGCACTCCAAGACCTGGTCTCGTTCACAAGTCCTTTAATAATGGCTGATTAGGTCTAATACAACATAAATTAACATTTATTAGACACAGAAGATAACAGACATAAGACTTGAGACAAAACTACATTCTACACAGGAATAAAATAAAGTAAAAGAAACTACTAGTAGAGATAATTCAGCATGCGAAAAGGTACCTATTATTACAGGTAGCAAGAAATAATATAACTTAGGAACCAATGTATCTTACCAATGCCAATTAGGTAGTGAAGTATACCTCAGAATCCTCTCACTCAATTCCCGGGAAGAGTAACCAGCAGAGCCTGGGTCCAGAGTCTGGGGAGAAGCCTTTGCACATTTCCAGAGTGTGTGTAGGAGATTTCTGCCTCTGTGATGATTCGTGTGTCTTTTATAGTGTAAAAGTGTGTCTTTCAGTCACGTATTTATTCTTTTAATCTCTTTCCACTTCCACTCTCCATACTAAAATGTGGATTCTTAATTGGAGACCCAAGATTCTTGGGCACCAAGGGATAACCCCTTGCTGGGCTTTTGACCCAGCCTGAGTTATCTTAGCACCAGCCATGTGGTAGAGGGAGAGATGGAGGATGTCCTGCCACAGAGAGAGATTTCACACCCTCTCTGGGCAATCAAAGTCACTGTAGAGTAAAGAAGTTATTCCCCTTGTTCAGGTGGAACTTCCCGTGCATCAGTTTCCTGCCTGCCCATTGCCTCTTGTCCTGTTGCTTGGCACCACTGAGAAGAGCTTGGATCCATCCTCTGACACCTTCCCTTCAGATACTTGTAGACATTTATGATGTCCCCTCTCAGTCACATCTTCTCAAGCCTGAGCAGGCTCAGCTCCCTCAGCCTGTACTCATAAGAGAAATTCTCCAGTCCCTTAATAATCTTTGTTGTCCCCACTGGACCTGCACCAGGAGCTCCATGTACCTCTTATACTGAGGAGTCCAGAACTGAACACAGCAATCCAGATCCCCATTGTTCCCTGCTCATCTGTATTTGCTGAGTAAGCTGAGCAGCACTCTTGGCCCCCAAATTCACACTTTTTCTTTAAATATCTCTGCCTATCTCTAACTTTAAATCTCTTTCGCTCTAATTTACTCAATGATTAGGCAAAAAACCAAGAACTTGTCTCTTGTTATTGGTCACATTCTTGAGAGCAAGGACTCCAAAACAAACACTTTTGATCCCAGCCTCTGGGACCCTATCACAAGCCTGAGGAGTGGAAAGGGTTCTACATCTGGGTACTGCTTTGCAAGATGGATAGGCTCTCTCTCTGCATTCAATAAATGTTGTGAAAACTCTTTAAATAACTCAGGCACTTATTTTATTAAAGTAATTCCTTGGAAAGGAAAAGTAAAGCAATACTTACATTTTGGGCTATATTTTGTCACAATGAAATTAAAGCTTTACTTTGCTTCATGTTTTACAACGGTATAAGTAACAAAAGAGAGTGCATTTACTGCTGCTGTCCACTCTGAAAGCTTAACTTTAATTTTGAAATATGATGCCTATAGCAAGTACAGACACTACTGTCAAACTGGACTATTTGTATTCACTTGACTGATTTCATTGAAGCTACAGTAATTTAGATAGGAATGATCTATACTGATTTACTTATGTGACTTAAGTATCCAATCTAATATACGGGCTAAGTTAATTTAGATGGATCCTTTTAGATCTCTTTATCTGTATGTTTTGAATTAAATCCCATTGCTTGCAAATCTTATAAAAGGATTGAACCTGTCTGTTTTCCATAAAATTAGGCCTTTCGGTTGAAGTAATATAAGAGCTGTTGCAGTTTCCATCCAACCTGGTTTATATTTTTCCAGAACTGATAAATGGATAACCAGAACCAAAAATGAATAAATGCAAACATAAAGAGAAAAGAAAACCTGAATTCCTCTAAGAAACAAATATTTCTTTATTAAATATGATTTTTTATATTTTTCCTAAAGAATAAAATATTGTTTGTTTATAGTTAAAAAATAGAGTTTATTTCTGCAATAAATTACTTACTGTGCATCATGCGTTATCTACTTTTTTCTCCATGTTAGGTAGAAGGCTTTCACAGGCTTTGAAATCTACTTTTTGGCTTCAAGAAGGTAGAGTATGCTTGCAGTGGTGCTACTGTCAGAAAAGAAATTCTTTGGTATTCTTCTTCCTTCAGGATACACAGACATCTTTACTTTTCCTTAAGACATTTTTGAGACATTTAAAATTGATCTAACTTATAGATGGAATAAACAAAATAAACATTACCAGCACATTGGAATTTTCAATGGGGGCTTTGAACAAGATTGGGTGCAATGAGTTAATGAAAAGCAACTCTTCCAAACCTTCCTAATATAATCTATAATATTGATGGCTACAGGAATTGTTTTTCTAAGCAGAGACTGCTCTAGCAAAGAAGAATCATGGAATCATAGAATTTTTTAAGTTGGAAATGATGTCTAAGATTACTGAGTCCAACCGTTAACCCATCAGTGCCAGGTCCACCACTAAAACATATTCCCAAGTGCCACACCTACAAATGTTTTTTATTACCTCTAGGGGTGGTGACTCAACCACTTTCCAGGACAGCATGTTCCAATGCTTGACAACCCTTTCTGTGAAGAAAGGTTCCTAAAATCCAATGTAAACCTCCTGTTGACTTGAGGCCATTTCCTCTTGCCCTTTTGTTTGATACCTTGGAGAAGAGACTGGCCCTTGCCTGGCTACACCCTCCTTTCAGGGAGTTTTAGAGGGATAAAGACACCCCTGAGCCTTGTTTTCTCCAGGTTAAACACCTCCAGCTCCCTCAGCCACTCTCCATGAGACTTGTGCTCCAGACCCTTTAACAGCTCAGATGCCCTTCTCTGGACTCACTCCAGCACCTCAATGTCTTTCTCATGATGAGGGGCCCAGAACTGAACACAGCACCGAGGTGTGGCCTCACCAGTGCCCAGTACAGGGGGACAATCCCTGCCCTGGTCCTGCTGGCTGCACTGTTGCTGATACAGGCCAGGAGGTCATTGGCCTTATTGGCTTCTTGGGCACACACTGGCTCATGTTCAGCTGCTGTCAACCAGCACACCCAGATCAAGTCTATAGGGTCAGACTGGATGTTATTAAACTGTCGACCACTGCAATTACCTAAAGTGTAGAGTGTTATACTGTCAACAAATATGCTTAAACTGAATAAACTGAAATGCTGCCTGTATGTACCCTGTGGTTATTCAGAATAAAAGATGTCACAATCCCAGACATTCAATCAATACCCATTGTCATAAATGTACTATTGTTGAAGAAGAAAAAATGCTGTTCAATCCCAGGTATAATAATGTTAATAATGTACTAAAGCTATTGAATGTAGCTGTTTTACAGTATTGGTAGGTTTTTTTCTGGCTGGGTATAGGACTAAACTGAAAAATAATGAGATGTTGGTATCTAATTGTCTAAATAGATAACAAAGTTGAGCTTAAGGTCACTGCACTACTGTGTAGCCAAAACCCAAACAAACAGTTCATTTTAGAATAATAATCTATCACTTAAATAAGAATAAAAACACTGGAGTTTGGGTTTTACTTATTTGTCCATTTTTTATCATCTAGAATTCCAATTTATGGAATTCTATATATACTAGTTAATACAGAACTTTTATTTTAGGAAGAGAAGTAAGAGCAATTTTAGGGACATTCCTTCAGGTACTGAAAAGTTGTGTTTTAATACAATTTCACCTTTTATGTTCCTGAGGTAGGAAGGGACGACTCAGCTAACAGACATGGCTCTGCTGTCTCTGAATGATCAAGATAATTTCAAAAATTAAAATGAATTAATTTGTAATTCGGAGACGTAAAAAGAACAGAGGACTAGTTCATCTTTAATAACTTAACAGCAACAATAAGACTACTCATGGCATAATATGCAATTCAATATCTTTAATAAATGTTCTTCACTCAAAGACTATGAATGAAAGAAGATTAATTTGTCCAAGACACAGAACACATGTTATGGGAATATTGTGGAATTTAAGAGTATTTCAGTGTAGAGCTGATGGTGCTTTTAATCCTGCAGTATTTTTAAATTGTGAACTACCTTCTAGTGAATGGTAATAATAATTTTCCAAAAGTTCACTCATCAAAATTAAAGCAAAAAAGGTAGATTGCATTTTCACTTTATTTTCTTGTGACATATCAGTCATCTTCACAAAATTTGCCTCCAGTTTTCAATGTTAAAATTTTGTGCAGTTGGAATTGGATAAATCCATGTATGGACTTTAAAAATGTTCTGGGCCAGTGGTGGGATTCTTCAAGCCTAATATTCTGTCTCTGATGGGGACAGGAAAGGATGCTGTTTAGTGAGCACACAGAAGCTTGGCTACTTTCTACGGCCTCCTCCAGTTGCCCCTGCAACTGGAAGGGATGTATCTGTGCTGCTAGTGGGTACAGCCCTCATCCAGACCTTCCATCCTGAGTTTATGGATAGTCCATAAATTCACCTTAGCTGTTTGTGACTCCTGGCAACAGGTTACAGAGGATATCTATTCACAGGACAAGGAAGTGCCACTTTATTTGTCTTAAAATTTCTTCATTCTCATTTTCTCAAGTGACCACTGTTCCCATACTGTGGGATTTGATAAATAATAGTAATGTTTATTTCAGATTTTTAAAAGAAAGTCTTAACCATGTGTCCCCACAGCTATGTCCTGCTTAAACCAAATCACTCCACTCCTTTTGGGTTCTCTCCTTGCTCCTTTTGGTCCCTTCTCTAAGACCATTATGACTCTTGAGGGGTAGGGATGAGAACTGTACACAACAGTTAAGATGTGGGAACAGAAATTTTTCCACAGTGGAAAAATTGCACCCTCTGTCTTGCTCTCGACACCTTGCTGGATAACTCCCTATGTGTTTACACTGTTTTATCAGGGAAAATCTTAATTTTGACTTCTACAGAACCATTACCTTAGCCCTATGTATTTACTGCTGAGTGTATTTTGAAGTTTCTGGATTAGGGCCTCCAGGCATCTAAGGTGAAATTTGGATGTGAAGACATTATACTGGATTTCATCGTATTATTTCTCATCTCATCACTTGAAACACCCATTTAACACTTCCTCTGAAGAAAGCAGTTTCTGGGTTGTTAGTTCAGGGGCAAGTACAGAATGTGTTGGTAGTTGTTTGGCCTTCAAAAACAAGAAAAAATGACGTGCAATATTTTACCTTAACTTCTTTTTTGACCATGGAGTTGATTATTGAAGATGCTCTTATCAGCCCTGTGAGGGATTTCTCATGCTTTCTCTGTACCTGCTGACACGTCTGCTCCCTGCTTGGCTGGCCATCTGCAGTCATTAGAGGAGTAAGTGTAGTTACTAAAGAGAATGATTCTGTGAAGGGAAAGGTGTCTGGAGGCTTTGGGATGTGTACCTGAGGCTACCAGAGGGAATCACAGAGCTATAAGGCAGCTTAGGAAATGAAATATAGATTACTTTTTCTCTAGCCATCAACAAAACCAATCAAAGCAGTGGTTTTTCATCTTATCAGAGCTAGGAGGAAGTTTAAAACTGCCTTGATTTTAATGTGAAATATATTTAATTCAGATTTACATCTATACACACAGCTGTGAGTCTTCTTCCCAGTGCCAGTCCAACCTTTGCCCTTTGGAGAGTCATGGCCAGAGGCTTGTCCTCCTTACAGGTGAATTCTTTGTGCTTTTGCTTGTGAAGCAATATGGCCCCAGAGATTTGAGAGGATAACAAGAGTGGGGTTAAATGTACAGCCAAGCATCCCTTGGAAAGGCAAGTTGAATGCATTGCTTTAAACCTATCCCCATCTTGAGAAAACATGAGCTTGATTGTCTTCAGGGCGAACTCCGAATACTTTCCAGGATATTCACCTTTCAGTGTCAGCCATAAAGGGAGCTGCAAAGCTGATGTGTCCCAACACTGGAGTATGGCTGCTTTTAGTCTGTGCAGCTCAGGAGGGTCAGCAGAGGATCTGCAGTTGAATAAAATCGATCTGCTTGGCTCTAAATGATAATTAAATACCAAAGGACTGCCAAAGGCCCTCTGGGCACAGTGGCACATGCACACAGAAGCCTTCTGGACATTTCATCTTCTGTGATACTTTAAGGGATACTGCTTGGTATCAGATGCACAGAATGTACATTTTCAGATAAAACTCTCTTGATTGATCTTTGTTGAGGGGACATGACATATTATTCAAGAGCAACATCCAAAGAATCAATAAGTGAAGAAGAACAGTCTTTAATACTTTCCATATTTTGATTGTGGACTGTTCCACATGACTGGTGAAATAATTGCCCAAACTAGAGAAGGCAATGACTGCTATCACTGGCCATTTCTGATGCTGTTAAAGAAGCTGGACAGGTATCAGTGATGCCTTGGGGGAAGAATTGGCAAGTG
Source organism: Grantiella picta (assembly GCA_013397955.1). Classification (NCBI taxonomy): domain Eukaryota; kingdom Metazoa; phylum Chordata; class Aves; order Passeriformes; family Meliphagidae; genus Grantiella; species Grantiella picta. The sequence goes on from VZRM01001582.1 coordinate 292,077, forward strand.
AATTATTAGTCTTTTATTTTCTGGGTAAGCTGGAAGACAATTCTTAGTTTAAGGAGATCAATATTGATAAATGCTGATTTCACACTGAAGCAGTTTCAGAGTTTGGGAGACTAAAGACAAGGTAAAATATATTCATTAAAAATATGTGGAGAATCACATGAAATACTGAAATAGAAAACAAAACAACATACTAAATGCAGGACGAGTAGGTAGTTATCCATTTGAAATATAGTGGTTTGTTTTTTTCGTGATTATTACTTTGTCAATGGTTTAGCTTTCTTCAAAGGTTAATGTGTATAATATTTCAGTTTTGAAAATAAAATTGCTTTCCATCTCCTATTTGCAAAACAGGCTTATAAAATATAGGATGAAAAAATTCAATGCTTCTTAATCATTCCTGCAAATTATTTGGATTTATTTCGTATTCTGAGATTTGTTTTCATACACAGTGGACTTTATATAAAGTACCAAGTCTATGTTTTGTTTCAAACTTAATGGTGCATATTTTCTGGACTCTTGACTAAATTCTGTTTTCATTTACATTCAAGTTTCTTTCTTTTTTTTTTTTTTTTACTGGGGCCTCATCTAAGCCTAGTGGAATTAAATACCTAATAAAATGTGACTATATGCCTCTATCAATAACTAAAATAAATTGATTCAGTGTTCAACACACAGTATTGAAAAGACATATGATTTCTGTTAATTTTGTTTCAATTTCCTGCTTACTGAAATGATAAAATTTGGGGAATATTAGAATAGGAAAACTAACACTGATTTTTTAGACATCTAGAAAACTTTTCTTGGTTAACTGTTAATAATACTGGCGAGAACTATTATTGATAGAAAAGCACATTTAAATGATGCTACAGTACCAAAGTTCTCCATCATTATAGGAATTTAATCTACAATTTTAGATTGAGCCAGTATCCAATTTGGAGATATTACAAAATGCATCTCTGTGGACTATGAAACATTTTTGGTGTTTGCGGGATAAAGAGAGTAACAGACAGAAGTTTATTGCTTCTTCAGTTGCTCTATATTTTGTGGCACAGCAGAAGCCAATATAGAGGCTGTATTTTAATGATGAGGTTCAAAACTTATGCAGTAACATGAACACTAGCTGTCAGAAATAAGCTTAGGTAACTTAAATAGAGCCACTGAAAAAGGCATATTTTGACAAGGTACGTGATAAAAAATGTTGAAATTAAAATGAGATACAAAGTTCAACATTTATTGAATATGCAATCATTTGGTCTTCAATTGAATTTAGAAAGCTCAGCTACAACAAAGGAATAGAAATCTAGACCAAAACATGTATTAATCCAAAAATATGATATATTTTTAATGTACCAGAAATTTAAAATAATTAAATTGAAATAATTACCCAACGGCAAGACCATCCAATCTGTGTACAACATCATTACAAAGGTAATTGTGAAGAAAATGTATCTTTAATAACTGATTGTATCTAGCTGAAAAATCAGATTCATTACATACATGATAAATTTTTCTGCAGACAGGACACCATTCACTAATGATATAAAGGTATTGCCCCAAAGGGACATATTTCAAGTGTCTCCCGGCAGAGCATCATATTATGTAGTCGTGAATTATAAGTTCTGTAGAAAGCATTAAAATGGTATCCCATTCTAAGCAGCTCTCTTAAATTGAGTATTCTGTCTTAATATGTTATGATTGCTGAAAACAAACATTTGTCTCCTCTCTTCCTCCTAAGAGGAGATTGATCAAAAAAGCCCAATACTATTATTTGGAATCTGTCTTTTTATTTTTTTTTCCTCCTCCTCCCAGGGGAAGAGCTTTTCTGGGACCTGATGAAAAAATATGCTTTTTTTTTCCCTTTGCTTAATGGTCACCCCACAAAGGTTCAGTAAGGAGAAGAGAAAGATAAAATGTTTCAGTTTGGTACATTTGTATCTCATAGGTCTTGCTGTAAATTAATGATGGGTAATGCTTCTACTCATGCATGGCTCAATTCAGTGATCAAAAGCAGACTACATAAGGCAAAATGTTGGGTAAGTTGGCTTGGCAGAACACCTTGTTTCTCACCTCAATTTTTTTTTTTGCATGGCTGCAGCATGTCTTGGAGCCAATGCATCTCTGCTGCATTGCTGTACAGCAACAAAGATCTTGTTACAGGCTGCAAGCTACTTATCTGAACTTCTCTCATTTTCAGGGTTTCAGAAGATTTACTTGGACGGCAGACACTTGATCCATCATATGGCAATGCCAGCTGAAAGACACCCTTGCTTTGTTCATGATCACACAACTTGAGAATGCATCACTCATGGATATAAGCTTCCTTTCTTCCTCTGACATGTAGTCCTTGATGATGACAAGGCAGCATTTTGGTGGGACAACAAAAAGAACTTTCACTGATAGTGCCTAATTTGTATATTCAGTATATTCTGTATAAACTACACTCCTTTGACTTCCATGTTAAATATCATCTATATATCACCTTATTTTTAAAGCAAAGAGCTGTTTTAAAAACACTCAGTATGGCTCATGACCTTTAAATGTCTCAACTAACCACCGTACAAGTACTTGAAAATTTTATTACTATTATGTTCCCAAGAAAGATATTTAAATACAATCAGATGTAACAAAGCATTTACTAATGCAAAAACCAATGTTCTAAATCATGATGAACTCTATCCGCATATATTAGAAATATTTTTATTTAGAACCACAGGCTAATAAACAGAGGAACAAAAAATACTTTCATTATATGAAGGTCATTGGAAGCAGCTTTACATAATCCTCGAGCTGAATGGAGGATGAAAACTGAATTTAATAATCTAAATGTAGTTGCCAAAAATATATAATCTTTTTCTGCTATATATAATTGTGTTTATTTTCAGTTTACATAAACAGACTGAAGATAATGATGCAACGCTTGTAATACTACAGTAGTTTAATCAGTGCCATATTTAACAAATACAGGTTAGCAATTTGCAGCATGTGAAATTAAAAGGACTTGTGCTCTGTAGAAGAACACATGGACTTAGCCTTCATATTCATGAATATATCTGGAACATTCATCTTCTGAAGACAGTCTATGAAAGAAAAATGAGAAATAGTTTTTAATTTTAGTACTATCTGTCATCTTGCCCCTTTAAGTTAATAGCCTTTTTGCCACCTTCGAAGATGAAATGGTTTATTTCTGATTTTCTTCTTGAAATGTCTTTACTAAAATTGTACTATTATTGCTCTCTTTTCAAAGGTACCAAGTCTTTTTTTCTAAAAAATTAGGACTTAGAGCTGGTTTGCATTTATCTGAATTAGTGTCCTTCCTTAAACAAGACTTGTATATGGAGAAACCACTTTTCTTCTCAGATTTATTCTTTCTAGAGCTACCTGAAAATCTATTGGACTGTGGGTAGTAATTTGAAGAGTTGCCTGAATGGAAGGACCTTCACCATTTTGGCCCTGCAACTGTTTAAACCAACTGATGTGATGTTCTCGGGATATTTTTAAGGACAGTATTGACAGCAATATGTGGGACACATAGCCATCTGCTATCCCTATGTTCAGATCCCTATGTTCTGCACCAGACCTGCAGAATGGCTCCAAAGAATGCTGGCCTAGTAGTTAATTAATAAATTAAATAAGGGTCCACTGTATTGTTTTTTGATATCCTTCCAATGTATTTGGCAAAGATATCACGTACTTGCTAAACAAATGAACTTTGTGATCCATCAAGATATAATATCCTTGAACAGTACATATCTCAGTTATCTGTGCTCCCGTATCTCCTGCAGATTGTATTTGATCACAGAGATCTTAGGGCATGAAAGAGCCATCTTTCTATATGGCTCTTGCCAGACCCATCTTTGATGTCATCAATTCAGTTTATTTTCCAGCCAGTACTGTAGTTTTAATTTTGCTATTTTGTCAAATATCATTGTTTGTATTGCCCGCTGTAGCAAATGATTTGTTTTTCTATTTTAAAGACATTTTAAACTATAGCAGACTCCCATGATGACAACTGCATTGTTTATTTGTCCCTTGATTCTTACCCAGAGAATCTCAATTGAGCCAACTGTGAGCTCCATACATTTGAACCCTTCTAGTACACACAAGGAAAACCCCCAGCCCCTTCTGCCCTGCCTGTCCATCCTGAAGAGTCTGGAACCATCCAACAGGGCACTCCAGACATAGACTCATCCCATCAGGTTTCACTTATGCCAATAATGTCAAATCTGTGGGACTGGGCCAAAGCTTCCAGCTCCTCTTGTTTGTTACTCCTGTGCATTAGTTCAGAAACATTTTAGGTATGGTTCATTGGAGCCAACGCGTCCTGAAGCAGACTGAGGGATTCCATTAGTGCTCATTTTTTGGCACACTGTCCCATCACTCATCACTGGCCAGCCTGGATTTATCTCTTTCCCCCTTCCAAGCTAATTTAAATCTCCAGCAATAAGCTCTGCTAGATCCTGTGCTAGAGCTCTTTTTCCCCCTGAATTAGGTATGCCCTGTCAGGTGTCAGTAGATCATCTGTCAGTAGATTACCTGTCAGGCTTTTGATAGATCATCCCATGATCAACAGTCCCCAAGGTTTTCCACTAACGCCAACCTTGGAAGCATGCACTGACCTGATGGATCTGCCCATTCCTTTCAATATTATTCCTTGTTACCAGAAGAACCAGGGAAATCAGTACCTGTGCTTCCTATCTTTCTACCAATTTTCCCTGGGCCCTGAAGTCTCTTTTGATTGCCCTCAGACATCTGTTATTTCATCATTGCCAGTTTGAACAATCAATTATGGTTAGCAATCAAAGGGCCTTACTAGACTGGGGAGTTTTCCAGTAATGTCCCTTATCGGAGCCCCAGGGAGACAGCAGTTCCCTGTGAGTTGGATCTGGTCTGCATATTGGGGCCTCTGCTCCCCTTAGGAGAGAGTCTCCTGTTACAATTACTTTTCTTTTCCTCTGAATTCACTGAGTGCTGATGTCAGTGTCAATTTAAACTAATGCTGTGCATGAGATCTGTGGGAGGCAGAACAGATATTATTACAGACAAACACACACAAATCTCAATTCTTTTTTCCATTCTTCCTTCTCTTCTGCCCCCACCCCAATTTTTCCTTAGTGTCTTGTCTCAGAATAAAAATTAAAAATATCTTAAAAAAGGTTAGCATAAAAAAATAGTAATGTGCAATTAATATAAGAAGCTTTTTCAATTGTTGAGGAAAATACAAAAAGAAGAGGGACCTTTATGATACAAGGAGATGTAAACAGAAATTCTGTCCCTTTAAGTTGCTTAAATGAAGGAAAAGCTGCTGAAATAACTTCATGCTTCAGAATAGATTCCATGGACATATAAAAATCCATCTAAATTTTCAGTACAGAAGTTACAGCTGTCTTGGAGCACTACTAGGTTTTGTAGCTTCTTTTTGTAATCTGTATTAACCTTTTGTAATGAATACTTATATGTGTTCTATAAATCCCCTGCCCATATCTTGCTCAGTTTGTTGGTATTCTTTCCTGTTAGGTTTTGTTCTATCCTTTCAAGGGAGAAAAATATGTGTGATGTACTTTGGAAATAACCTATGTAGTTTGAGGAAAACACATTATGCCTATTTTGCTTTGCATTTAACTTGATTACTTGAAGTATAAATTTATTTGCAAAGTATGTTATGTTCTTTTATCTATAGAACTGCATTAATTAGAATTAGGTTATTGAAAAATATCAAATTCAGCAATGAAAATAAGCCCCTAAATGAGCATAAACCCTAGATGCAATCAATGCCTTCTTTAATATTTCAGGTTAGATTTTTAACCCATCCCTTTAAAAAGAAATGTGAACTATTTTGACTTGTTGCAAAGAAATATATAAGGTTAATCATTTGTTGATTTATTTTTAATGTTTCTTGAGAGCCACTGAACTTCATAGTGAAACTTCATATAACATCTTAGAAGTTTCACTGATAAGTAGCCAGACATTTTGACACTCTTTTTTTTTGATAAAACTGTAAAACGTCTTCAAAGTGTATTCGAGTAATTTGAAAATGTATGTGTCTTAGACATATGTATTCTACATTTCATTTATATGTTGAAGAATGAATTTTAAAAAAATCTCATATTCTAAAATGGGAGTAATAAGTCTGAAAGGGCTTAAGATGTTGGGAAGCTGGAAACCATTAGAAAGCTGGGTCTGTTATTAGACATATGGATAAATCCACTCTTAGTTCTACATTTTTCTCTGATAAACAATGTGAGTTTCAGGACCTTTAGATTAAATTGGTTTTATAGAGATTTAACTCATTTGAATCATCAGTTACCTACCTTCAATTATGATGTCAAGTTTTCTCTTACCTTGAACACTGAGACTCTGAAGTAAGAAACAATGAAACAATAGTCAGGACTATGAATAAGTAAAACAGCACTTTATATTTCCTGCTTCATTTATTCCTTCTCTTTTCCTGCAAATCTTCTCCCTCATCTGTATTGAAATAACTATTCATTTATTTCTCTGATTCTTTTCTTGATACCAAACATTGAGTTGGGGTAGTTCTGTATCATCATCAGCAACAACCCAGTCAATGCAAACCTCAAAGGGCTTAGAAGGGGAGCAAGTTTACAAAGAGCCTAATGCTGTTCAGAGCATCATTTTCTTCCTGACTAGTACCAAGAAAATTTCATTTCCTTATTTCGAAAGTACTGAGATTTAAATAATATTTAATAATATACATTTGCACTGCAATGGCAGGTTGTAGCTCCACTCATGGTTGAGCACTTCTATAAACTCAGAACAAAAAGAATGACTACAGAAATAATTTTTGACTTTCGATCATACACACATGAGGTTAATGTTTCAGTTTTCAAGCATAAGTATACTGTGTCTGGCAGGGATGGATTTATTTTCCTTCATAGCAGCCTGTATGACAGTGTTTAATGTTTGTGAGTAAAACAGCATTGATAACACATGAGTGTTGTGTCTCCCTGCCCCCACAGTGAGTGTGCTGGGGGTGGGTAAGAGGATGGGAGGGGACACAGCCAGGACAGCTGACTCCCAGAGATCAAAGGAATAAGCCATACCACGTGATTCTGTGTTCAGCAATAAAAATTCAGGGAAAGAAGAATGAAGCAGGGACACTGAGAAGTTATGGTCTTTAATTTCCCAAGCAACAATTATTGCAGGCTGAGGCCCTTCTCTTTTGGAGCTGGCCAAACATGTGGCCTAACAATGGGAAGTAGTCAATGAATTCCTTAGTTTTACTTTCCTTATGAACAAAGCTTCCCTTTACCTGCTAAGCTGTCTTTATTCCAACCCATGAGTTTTCTTGTTTTGCCCTTCCATTCTCTCTCCGATTCTGCTGCAGGGATTGCAAGCAGATTGGTGAGTTTCTTAACTGCCAGCAAGGATCAGCCCACCACAACAGCCTAATAAATTTTAATCAATGAAACTTTAATGTCCATATACAAAAATCAGGTGATTTAATGGAATGTGGAAATTATCAACTCTGTCATTAACCAGGCAGAACTTATCTTCTTCCCCAACTACACAAAACTACATCACCACCAACCGACAGAGGTAATCTGCAATGAAAATTATAGTACCTGCAAGAGAGTTTGAAGAAGGCACTGTCATCATCACACATTTAAATATATGGCTTGTTGAATTTTAATTTCTTTTTCTTTGCTGTTTATTAATTTTTGTCAAGATTGTACTACTCTTGAGTAGAAATATAATGAAGTAGGCAATAGAAAGGAAATTTCATGAAATAAAGTTAATGCTTCCAGCTAAAAAGAAAGAAAAACAACATTCAGCTGCCTTAAGCATTCTTGTGCAACTGCTTCTTTTACAGCAGTTGGAATACAACTGATATTTGTTGATATTGCAGGGTTGGTTGAATTGTAATTACAAAGCTTTCTGTAGCAGACTTGGTGGAACTAATGCAGGGATAGATATCATAAAGAACTAATACTGAGGTGTTAGAAGGGATTTGAGAATGCCATCAAAAGAAATAGCCTTAATCATCCACAATAACATTGTATTAATTATTAATAGAGCTAATCAGTAGTCGAAATTGCTCACATTAAATATTAATCATAGGGGTAGATGAATGCCTATTATTTGTGACAGACACACTATCCCTATTTCTCAACACTTTTATGGTGTTATTATTTATCTGTCAATAGAGATGAGAAACATTTCAACTGTTATTTGTTAAAAGATGCTGGAAAATATTAACTTCAGAAGTTGTGTTTTGCTTACAAATCCTGCTTATCAGCAGTAGGGTAATATTATGGGAAAGGCAGCAAACTGTTGGAAGGATAAAAAAAATTTCTTCTTTTAATGTAAGGATCTGTGATACTCCAAAATCAGGCTTCATGCAATCTGGCAGACACAACTGCCTTCCTGACACTTGACACTAGTTTGACACAGATATTCTCCATTCAGCAGTTTGGTCTTGTGTTGCTGTGTCTTTGCATGGTACTCTTGATTTATCTGACAAACTAGAAGTGTTCAGCTGTATGGGCTGAAGTTTTCTAATATGGAAGCAGTTTTTTTTAGTCTGAAAAAACAATGTTTGCCAGCTTTCATGTGGCTGTCCATGTAATGCAGGGCAACACTGTGGTACCACCTTGAATTCACATCCTTCTAACTCCCACCTGAGTTGTCACTGATGAGGCAAAGTCATAAGTACCAGGAAACAGAAAATTTTATTATTGCTTGTTATTTTTGTGAGAGGTAGGATTGGTGAAGGAGTATATATTGATATCCACAATATTGATAGCCGCATAAGATTTGGCAGACTATTTTTCCTCATTCTAATGAAATTTGAAAGAATTTGCTGAGGCTGAAACACAACAAATATGCTAACAACAGAAGATAGCAATTTTTTCCGTGGGTATATAATATATATATTAATGTTATTATTTAAACATACAAAAAATATCCTTATGGCATGCCTGTAATAGCAATTTTAACAAACATAATTAAATTTCTAAATTATAAACATGGCATATATTAAATTGAAATTGACCATATGTATTATGAGCAACAGCTCTAGTTGTTGTTGCTTTGTAGCTTAATTCTGCAGAAGATAAACATTATAATAATTATTGTGAGCATAATGTAATGGCCACTTAAATTAACATTATTTCAATATTCGTATTTTAATTATTTTCAGTGGCATTTTGGCCCTGCGGGAATTCTGCAACTAAGTATGTTGTGTTTGATGATACACCTGTGCAACTATTTAAACTATTGGATTTGAAATGCATGGGCACATACAAAAAAGGTTGGAGAGCAATTTTTACTGCTAGCACAGTTTCCTGATTTTTCAGACAGATAAATGATTCCAGTGTTGTTCAATATTGTACACACTAGAAAAACTGGAGTAATTCAAAACAGATAAAAAGGTAATGGTGAAATTTACAAGTCTCTAAACCACATAATTTTGCTTATTGTGTAATGCTACATGAAGAAAAATAAAGCAATGAACAAATCAGGTGCTCTATTGGAGATCTAAATGTGTAAAATTTTTTCATCAATTCTATGATCTTTTAAAACCATATATGTGGCAAACTTTACTTCAGAAACGAAATTAATAGTGTTGACATAATAAAACAAAAATATGTAAGATTTGTGTTTAAGCTGAATTTAAAATTTCAGGAATATTAATATGGATCACATTTGAGTTACAGAATTTTTCAATAGAATGGTGTTTTGTTATATACATATTTAATAGATCTGTTCCTTGTAATCCTGACTTGGTAGGCTACAGTAAAAATTCTTTAAAAATAAAATAAATATACACACATAATATAAAGTAAATTCTCCCAGTTTATTTATACTGATCTACAGGAGAGGAAAGCAATCCTCAAATTAAAGCAGATTCTTACACCAAATATAAGATAATTTTGAGTCTAAGGAGGTCTGAGGCACCAAGGCATGTGTTTTTTGTGACCCCTGCATGGTCTGTTGTGTTGTTCATCCATCAAGGGACAAAACTGAGGTGCAGTGGTTTGGAATTGAAAAACACCTGAAAAAATAATCAGAAGTTGAAGGAAATGGAAGAGTATTTTTTGCCTGCTTCCCCTGTTTTCCTCTGGTTTTGTTTACATGTGTTACTTCCTAAAGCCCATCAGAGGCTGAAATGAATAATTCATGCAAGATGTCCTGAGTACCTATGTATTTGTATAGCAAATAAGCATAGAAAAATATGAATGAATGTCTACAGCTTTTATCTGTGTGTTGTGTCTGTATAATCAAGTGCCCTAATCACAGAAAAATTGAAATAATTACGTAAAACATACTGAGAAAAATAAAGGTAAAAATTTAAAAAAATTACAATAGCAACAGGGCCTCTGAGGTAGGAATAAGAATGTAGTTGTCAAATCACTCACAGGGAACTATTGTAGAATGTTGGAAATGTTTTGTCAACTTTCAGACAACACTGAAACACAGCAAGTAGAAGTTGTAAAAATAACTTTCTCTCTAGAACTGCAAGCGCAAAAATTTCTGTCTTTTAGGGCAGAGGCAACAATTCAGATTAGCATAGAATGTGTTTGCTGACTAGGGTTTAGTGTATCATTGCCAACAGCTAGCAGAAAATGTCTTGTTGGTTTTTCCTTTCATGAGAAATGTCAATCCCATCCCTGACTGGTCTGTTGAAGTTTTGGAGCAGTTTAAATTCATAACAGAACAGAAAAGAAGGACTGATGCAGCCTGGGTCTAAACAGATCCTGCGCTGTAGCCACCATGGTGACAACTGAGTGCCTTTTCTTCATACTTTTCTATTATGTGGAGAGCAAAAATCTACCACTGGTGCCTTTATCGTACATCTGAAGGAGTATGCCAGCAGAAGAGTACAACATTTTCCAGAAGAGTACAACATTTCCCATATGGTATTGAATTAGTTAGGCTACTTACACATGCCTGGAGTTCTTGCAGATTATATAACAGCTGAACTGAATAAAACTTTAGAAGCAAAGCTAATTAATTTGAATGAATTCTTTTAATGTCAGCTTTATTAAAATCCTAAATTTGAAACTGCAGATTTGAAAAATCTTCAGGTTACATGTTTAAAATGCATGCTCAGAAGACTTAAACACTGAAAGAATATTATTTGTCCCATGCAATAAGATTTTTTTCATGTTAGAAACTCGATTTTAAATTGGTGAAATTCAATCAATGAACAAAGATACTACTGAGTGCCTTGTGAACTTTCAGCACGAACTCCAGAAAACCAGTCTAACTGGTGGAGAAGCATCATCTCAGTCCCGGAGGAGTTGCTAGGTTTGGAGTGAAATTTGAGTCAAGCCTCAGATCTGTTCCATTCCAAGTAGCAAGTGATTGACAGATGATTGCTGAAAAAGAGATATATGCAGTAAATGAAAAAAGAATTGTTCAAAGAAGTTTTCCTGTCAAATGCAAACATTTTAAAGGGTCTTGTCTTAAACCAGTGATGTTCTCCTATTAGTTCCGGGGGCTTCTTATCAACTTTAAATTTAAATAGATAGCACCATATATTAAAAAAGTCAAATAAACAAAATACTTCTAATACTAAGGTTGCAATATGTATTAGAGGACTTCCAAATTGTGACAGCAGACATCCTGCAACATGCTTGGTCCTCTTGCATGGTTGGTCTCCCTGTTTAAATCCCTGCCCACTGAATGCAAGTGTCTGTATAAGTTGAAAACCAGCAGTCTGAGGTGAGCACTGCTACCCAATTTCATCACGATCTGAACGCAGCTGTCCGATTTCATCACTTAGAACCAGGCTGGATGTGGACTTTTTTGGCACTCCAGTAATTGTGCTGTTTCTAGGCTGTCTTACCTTTCTTGCAGTTAGTCAGCTTCCCTGACTCCTGACGCTCTACCATTTTCCCAAGTTGTTCTGCAGCCTGTGCCAGATGATTGGGCTCCAGACGGGGCAGGGGTCTGGCCAAGTGAAAGGCACCTCAGCTGTATTAGTTTTCTTTAGACTTAGTTCAGAGAAGACAAGTTTATGCCTGCAAGAGAACTAGGAGCTGCAGGCAGATGTAAGTACCTGCTCTGCATCTGGATTGTTCTCAGAAGAATTCCACAGACTACATGGATAGTTATCCATTGTAAATGATACCCCAAAAGAGGAAGAACTGCCTATTCAGTGAAATATCTCCTATGTTCTCAAAAAGAATAATATTTTCAATGATTAATTAGTACCCGACCTACATCAATAGAGAGTGCTCTAAGCATCAGGCTTTGGTAATGTTTTTTCTGTTATTTCTCTGACCACATGAAACATTTGTATAATTTACAGAAACTAAAATAGCTTCAGAAGGTCTGACTGACAGAGATCCTGCATAAATATTCTGGATTCTAAAGGTAGAGTGTTATTCTGGGATTTGGAGTCTTTATTTCCTAAATCTTGTCTTTGGGGGAAAAGCAAGCAAACAAACAAAAGAAGATGCCAACAAAACCAAATGAAACAAACAAATCCGCCTCCCCCCTCCCCATAACAAACAAACCCCAGTAAATCCTGAACAATAGAGAAGATTTAATACCACAAGAGAGTGCTCTAAGCACTGCACAGTCATTAGTTCCTCTTGGCTGTCCTTTCTTTTCATAAGTATCTTTTTTAGTGAGGAAAACAACATTTTTTAAACTCAAAATGCCTAGCTTTTAAAATTCTGACTAAATATTTTTGTGTGGTGTAATAATAGAAGCTTTAATAATGGCAAAGTATTTTAGTTTCCCCAGATATTGGAGGATTTGTATTTCATTGGTTTTTTTTTAATTTGACAGTATAATAAAAATCAGTTCTTCCTAGATTTTCAACTCCGTGGCTTCAATCGCAAACGTTGCTAGAAATAAATCTCTTTTCCCTTCATAACTTGATATCTTAACTTTCTATATTGGTAACTATGTATTGTGTTCTCAGCCTGTCACCCTAGCTCTCTGTTACACAAGTCACAGGACTGAATACTTAATTAATTCAGAAATTATTCCTATCTGACTCATTGCATAACTTAATTAATTCTCTGCTAGGCTAATTAATCCATTCTTCAGTGGCTTGTCTACTGATCAGAGTAATTGCTGGGCTAATTTTGAGTCAGTTTGCCTACTGGTCTAATTTCTTCCTAGTAAAAATATTCTTGATTCATTTTCTAACCATGTAATCTTTGTAATTAATTCCTAAATTATTTCCGTGTTTCCCTGAGTTTTACCCCACCAAAGAGAGGTTTAAATTCATTAGAATACTAAAAAAAANTTTATACCTCTAGTCACACACAGAATTTAGATATTAAGACAAGTAGGACAATAAAGAAACCTTGGTGGGATAGAGAACATTTTTCTTTGCCAACAACCAAATGAAAGTGCTGTGATCACTTGGTGGGGTCTGTACAAACCCCATCTATCCCTGTTCAGTATGTGCTGCCCTGCGGATGTGGACTGTATGTACTCAAGTCACAAGCCCTGCTCAGGTCTGAGGCTTTAGGGGCACCACTGCCAGTCCACTGTAGGCTCAGTATGGAGGTAGGTAAGATCAAGTTTCCATAGTTAAATGCTGAGAGATCTAGTTCATTTTTAAATCCAAAAGGGAAAGAAAATTAATAAAATTCCTACAAAGTCTGTTTCTGAATTTCAGCAGTGCAGCATTTTGACATTTTTGTAATATCCAACCTGCATTTTCTGCAGATTAGATTAAAAACTCATTGTTTTTTCATCTTTGTCAGTAGAGACAAAATTATTATCATCCTCTTTCCACTGGCATTTTACATGGTCTACTGCTTCTCGTATCTACATTCAGCTTCTCTTTTCTAAGACTAAAGGAAACCAGCAGCTTTAATCTTTCTTTACAGACAGGCAGGTCCTATTTTATATTATTTTAGCATTCTTTCCTATTTCCCATGGATTCCTTCCAGCTTGCTATTATCATTTTTAACACTTGTTCTGTGAACTTTGTTACTTCAGCCAAGGCCTCAACAATGCTAAATAAACTAGAAAAAGTCTTTTCAGATTGAAAGCAATCCTTTTGGAAAGAAAACACATCATACTACTACATTTAGCTTTTGTATCCTATACTGCTGCCTAGCCATTTGTTTCACTTTTTATTTTGGCCTTTTTTGTCCACCCTTCATCAGTGACTGATATAGCAGTGTAGCTGTACTTACATTTGCCTTTACTGAATTTTGTTTACCTGAGTTCTACCCAGCTCTTCAGCTTATTAAGATAATTTTGATCATATTCTCCAGATACCTTGTACTCTGCCCCTGCATATTTAACAGCCCTCTTGTTCTTTCATGGTGCAAATCTTTAATGAGAATACTAGTGGGACAAAGGCAGACCCCTATGGGGTGCCACGTGCAGTTAATTCCCAGTTTGATGATGAATAATTAAAAAACATTCTTTGACTGTAGTTTTCAGATGTACACCTACTACATCTAACTCAAATTTCTTAGCTTTCTGATAAGATTATTGCATAGCAGTCATCAAAGTTCTAAATTTATTAAATCTACATATTTTCCCTTTATATGCTCTGCAGTTATTTTTTTGTGAGGAAAAATACCCCACAATTATTCACAGGATAAAGTTCTGACAACTCCAGGTTGTCTGTTCTATATGACTAATTTTTCTTCAACCTATTTTCAGATTCATGGCATTTACATGCTTTCCAGTACTTTCCCATATATTTTCCTGAATTGCTCAGGTTCTCCTCACATCTCATTACATGATTCTTATAAGAAATTTGCTACCATTTTTATTCTCTCAATTCTAAATTCCTTGTGTTTGCAAAAGACTGGCATTAGTATTTAAAATATTCTGTCTAATTTCATTAATACTTTCGGCTGGAAGATACAAGCCCAGATTTCACTTGCAGAGAAACATTGCATTGACATAATTTAGATTGGAAATGGCCTCCAGAAGTCTTCCTGTCCAAATCCCCACTTAGGGCAATTCCAAACATTTTGTATTTTGTTCCAAATTGTTTGGATCTTGTTCATGGCCTTGTCCAGTTGAGTTTTGTTTATCCCCAAGGTTGGCCCATTAATATTTTGGACTATCCTCATAGTGAGAATGATGGAGTTTCACATACTGAAAAATGGATCTGTTGCCTCTCACCTTGTTGAGCACCTCTTAAAGAGTCTGCTTCCACCTTTACGCCACTCTCCCATGAGGCAGGCACAGGTATGATCATCTGCCTCTTCTCTACTCTAGGCTAAACAGGTCCAAATCTTCCAGCCTCTCACAGTATGCCATGATTCTGTCACCTAATCATCCTCACTGACCTTGCCTGCAATGTCAAAGTCTTTCTGGTACAGGGATGCCCCAAGATGGACACAACCCTCCAGATGTGGTACCACAGAGCTGAGAAGAAGAGAACAATAATTTGCCTTGAACAGCTGGATGTCATCTTGCTAATTCAAACCAAGACACAGTTAGATGCATTTTAAATGAAGGGCACACTGCTCTATTTCTACTTTGATCTTTTTTCCACACTGTTAATGTTTAGCTACCTGGATAACGAGGATCTTTTAGTAATCTTTTTACCCCACAGTAATTCATTAGTATTAGGCAGCAATGAGTAGCTGATTATGTCTCATTATTAGTATTTAAAAAGGAGACATGATCAACCACTCTATCTACCATTGACTATTACAGCCTCACACTCAAAATCTTGTTCTGGTTCAAAACTCCATAAATAATAGACTTTGGTGCCCTGAAGACCTTTGGTGCCTAAAGCCAGTGGAGGCAAAGTTCAGGGAAAAGCAGACAGTTGGCTGTGAAATACAGTTCAAGTGTTCTTCATGCTTCAGTCCTAAGCACCATGGTGCGGGGAACCCTGAGAAGGGTTTGGTGAGTTCCAAGGGCTTTACATTTCTCCTTGCTCAATTAATTTGTTTATGTCCCAAAAGCTGATTGTATTTTTTGTTGACTTCTAATTTAATAAGTACATTATTAATTATTTTATTCATTAGTTTTTTAATTAACATTCCTATTGATATTGATACTATTTGAAGTGTCATCTGTAGCATGTAGCTTATATAAATCTTTTTTCCTCATTTTCATCTAATAAGAAGCTACTTTGCATCTCTTCCTCTGTGTATTTTCTATTTTCAGCAGATGTATTTTATTTTTTACTTTTTTCTTTCCCTTTTTTTCTGCAAATGTAACTTCTACCTCTTTAATCTTCTCCCAAGATTTGCTAAGATACAGCCCATTATTGTTTTCTTCTCATGCACCCTTTTTCAGTATCATCATGCCCTGATCAGCAGTCCTATATTTCACACTTCTGTGTTGAACAAGAGCATTGTATAGGACTGAGTCTCACCAAACAACCTTGAGTCTTTCTTGGTATCATGCACTCCTTAAGGATCTTTCAAACAACTTCCTCCTAATTCTGTAAAATTTCTAGGCCTGTTAGTCCTGAACCAGATTTTATTGCTCAGGCACTCTCAGTGGAAAGAAACTATTAATTTCTGGTGGACTTTTCCATCTAGTTTTAGTTAGACATGAAAATAAACTCAATGGGACTGGTCTGTAAGTGTGATTACTACAAATAAGAATGACAGAATCTTGACCTGTTAATGGCAATAAACCCTTTAGCAGGAAGATCAGCACCATTAAAACACTTAGACATCTGATTTGAAGACAGATTTCAGTGGAGGAAGCCTAAGACTCTAGATATTCTCTGATGTGACAGGTTATTCCTGATATGTTGAAATCTCTGCTATCACCTCTTACTTATTCACTTGCTTTCAACTAGCTAGGAGCATCCAATCTACATTCTTTTGTTTCATGTAGCTCTAACATCAAGATATTTTGGAATGCGACAATTTCTAGGCATTGTGCAATGCAAGACATAAGTAAAGATGACTGCCTTTCTTCTTTCTGTAATGGCATTTGAAAGATGTGCTTTCTTCATCATGTGATATAACAAATAAATATAATTTGAAAATGCATCCAGCAAGGCAATAGAAAATATTTTTGTATATTTTCAGAGAACGATGTCAGACCTCAGGCTCTCTTCTATGGGCATTTTTAGATTTCTTACATTTAATTAACTTCAACAAATCTAAGTTCTACATTTGGTAAGCTGGTGTCTTGTGGAATTTGACATTTATAATACATAATGGTTTATATTTTAATATAGAGATAGTCACAGAAGGTCCCAAAATAATGAAATTACTTCTCCTTACAATGCAATTAATTTTCCAGAGTAGGTAATAATAGTGGTTTTCTTCTAGCCCTGTAATAAGGAACTACATGGGACTAATTTTCCATCCTATTAAATGCCTAAATCAGATAGCTCTCTGATTTTATCAAGCAGAAAATATTTCATCTGCCCTCTGTGAAAAATGCTTTAGTTCTTTTACTGACTGACAGGCCTCAGTCAGTCTTTTTCAGTCTGTATTTTTATTCTGATCCTGTAATGAGTTATGACTGGGCAGCCGTCATGCAGCCCAAGCATTTGATTTGCAGGATCAAAGCTTAATGAGAGATAAGTGGGAATGATTCTTCTGTCTAACATAAATTGCCAGTATTTCTCATGTTCCTCACATACCTTTCTGGTTAAATCATCTGAAATTGTGAGGGAGGAATACAAAGTAGAGAAAGATCAGAGAGATCAGTACAGATATAATGACAGTGTCAGAGCCACTCTACTGGGGTCTGAGAGCACACATTCAAATCACAAATTGCTA
Organism: Grantiella picta; assembly: GCA_013397955.1. Lineage (NCBI taxonomy): Eukaryota > Metazoa > Chordata > Aves > Passeriformes > Meliphagidae > Grantiella > Grantiella picta. Next base: position 309,740 of record VZRM01001582.1, read on the forward strand.
TGAAATGAAAACTCAGGCAAGAAAACCCTAGGCAAAAAACCCCAAACAGTAACAACCCCCTATCAATACACATATCCAATCCAAAAGATAACCCTTCCACCCCCCCTTTTTTTCACAATTTTTTATGAAATTACAAGTTCACTGCAGAGACACTTCGATATTTCATCTTATTATACGTTATTTACAGATTAATAACTAGAACTTCCATAATTACTCTAAGTAGCATATTTCAGAAACACTAGAACCCAACAGGAAGAAACTGCAAATGGTATACATTAAAAATTATATCCAAAACCTTTTTTTTTTTTAAACTGTAATCAGAGGCAGATGTCTGAGCTGGCTAAACTTCCCAGGTTTGATTTCTGTGGAGCAGCTGAACACAGGCACAGTTGAATTTCCTCTTTCAAAGTTCTGTAACATTTTCTGTATTTTCATGTTAAAACACAGAAGGGAAACTACAAGTCGTAGTTGCTGAGTTTTTCCTGTCAGAAAAAGTATCTCATATATAAATGTCAAAGTTTGCTGAGCTACTTAGATCTAATTACCTGTTGAGACTGAGATGTGAAGCTGGCAAAGGTTATAAAGTAATGGTAATTACTGTGCAAGGCAGTTCTTTTTATGAGGAATCATTCATCTTACATAACATCATAAGAGAGACAGAGAGAGTCAAGAGAGGCAGAGCAGAAAAACTAAAGAAAGGTTCAAGATAATAATAAGATATTTAAAAAGAAACACACTTATGGAAATTGAGTTGCCATATATGATAGCATGATCATAAATTAGAAATTATAATAACCATTATTATTACATAGGAATTCAGAATCTTTAGCCAACCTGGTTACTGATGATGACATTCTCCTCCCCCAGTGTTTGCCATCTAGTCTAAGGCTGACTGTAGGTGTAGACACCTTTCACCAACCCTATAAGCCAATGAAGAGACACAATACCCAGAGGCTGATTCCCTCCAGCTGTCTTCAAACTGAACCTTAGCAAAAGCTGAAGATGATGAGCTTAGAATAGATGCTTATATTTTAGGCAGATACAATTAAGAATAGAACAGAATAGAATAGAACAGAATAGAATAGAATGGAATAGAAAGAATAGCTCAGTTGGCAGGGACCTGCAGTGATCATAAGCTACCTGCCACTTCATGGCTGAACAAAATATATAACAAAAGAATGCTACTAAGGGCATTGTCTAAATGCCTCCTAAACAGTGACGAGTTTTGGGATTTAACCACCTCTATGGGAAATCTGTTTGAGTGTTTGACCACCCTCTTGGTAAAGAAATGTTTTCTAATGTCTGGTCTGAACCTCCCCTGAGGTTCAGAATGGTTCACCTTTGAACCATTCCCATGCATCCTGGAGCATATATCCACTCTCCTAGATACCAAGAATTGCTTAACACCTCCCTCTTCATGATCCTTCCTCAGTCTACTTTGCTGCAAACGAGATGAGCTCAAAGTCTGCAGCTGCTCCTCACAAGACATTACTTCCAGCCCACTCACCGGCTTTGTGGTCCTCCTCTGGATGCATTCAGGGACCTTCACATCCTCCTTAAATTCTGAGGCCCAGAAATGCACACACTGATCAAGGTGAGGCTGCACCAACTCTGTATAAAGTGGGATAGATCTCTTTTTCCCAGCTGGTCCTGCTGTGTTTGATGCACCCCAGGATGCAGTTTGCCCTCTGGGCTGCCAGGGCACACTGCTGACTCCCACTGATCTGTCCCAGATCCAGCACCCCCAGATCCCTCTGTGCAGGGCAGCTCTCCAGCCACTTCTCTCTGAATTTAAACTCGTGCCTGATGCTATTCCATCCTAAGTGCAGAATCCACCATTTGCTCTTGCCACTGATAAATCTTGCACTGATTGCCAAATGCTTCTATCTATCTAGATACCTCTGCAAGTCATCTTGTCCCAGGAAGACTTCCACTCCACCGTAATATATAAAGAGATAAACAATCTTACCCTTATGAGTTTGCAACCTAAATGAACAAGATAAAGAACAAATGAATTCAGAATAGAATATTGTCCTCCATGCATGCACATTAACAACTATCTGATAATGAGGATTCTGCCCTGCTGTGGTGGGCGTTATGAGCCTTGTGTAACTGCTCAGTAGACCCACTGATATTGGTTTTGTGAGATATTTTCAATTTACATCTAATCCACATCAAAATACAGCCAGGCATATATTTGAAGAACTTTTTATTCTTGTATTAGCATTATTTTAAAAAGTATAAATTTACTGTATGAAAGACAACACCAGAAGCTAAACAAAATGGTTAAGTGGTTATCTTTGGAAGACTTGTTTTGCCATTTCATGTCAATAATATTCAGAAGTGTTTTTCTGAGTGGTAAAAATACCCAGGGTTTTACTAATCTCTAAGAAGAGAGTTACTGAAATAGGTGGCCATGGTCAATGTCATTATTTACATGCATGAATGGGGTAATAATAACACGTCAGAGAGGAAAGGATGTTGTTAAGATGTTGTTAATATTGTTAATTCAGATTGGGTAGGAGATCTTTATGTGTTACATTCTTCTGGCTCCCACTCAAGTACTTTCGAGGGCTAAGGAAGAAACAGGTAAAGTAACCTTAGGGCCTTTTGTTATCAGTACTCTGCTATTGGTTAATTTAAAGCTGTTCCTGTCTGTGTGTTTCTACTGTGTGTTCCTATCTACTGCGCCTGCAGGGAGGAATACCCTAAACAGGCATGTGACTGATTCCATGTTACAATATGCCCCTCTGGCCAGGAGATGGATATTATAGAAGAGCATCTTTTGATTGACTTAAAGAATTGTATAGAATTGCATATGCTATTAAGTGAAATTGAATTACCAAACCTAAAGGCTAAAAACATTACACCTTAGTACCAGTACACTCGACTTGAGTGCATATAATGAGTAGGTATATGAGCATTATTTTCCAGAATGGCGTATAAAAACATCTACTTGCAAAGTAGCCAGGGAGTGATTTCTGTGATGGGGAGATATATAGCAGCTGAACAATGCAGCATGTTCTAAGAAATATGCATCTGTTCAGTCTGTGCTATGTGAAGTCAACTCCTTCCTAAAGCCAGGATATAAGCCTACTATGTCTGATGATTTTATATAGTTTCGGAGCAAGGTGGTTCAAGTATTACTTTCCAGAATAACTGAAAATCACCATTGCCATATTTTTTCAGTGGATTCTTGTGGTGGTGGATAATACCACCTCAGGAATTCCTGGGGAGCCAAATGGTCCCAGCACAGCAGTATCTCGCTGGTGGGAAACACCCTAGTCGGTACACCCCCTGGAGAGCAAAATGGTCTTTTCCCCAAACTGTAACCTAATCCCTAACTCCATCCCTCCCTCATTCCCATTGGTTGTGGTGTTGCCCCCACCTCCTCTCCCCTGACCCCAGGTGATCCCTATATCTAGAGACACCTGGGGCTCATCTCTCTCTTTCACCTTGGACCCCTTCGGATTAAACATCTGGAACATGCAGCTGACTGAGCCTCTGAGTTCTTTGTCTCTGGTAACGCCTGAGCTATCCAGCTCTCTGGGTGAGTGAGAATCTGTGCCTTACACCGGCTCGGGTGTGAGAAGGGCTTTTCTGTACAGCACCAGGCAGTGCTGGCTGAGGTGATCTCTCAATAGCCTTAGAGACACTTTCGGTAAACGCAGAGGCCTATTCCACCCCTCCTCGGCCCACGGCGTTAGATTCTTGCATTAAGGTTTTGTTTTTAGACTGCCAGAGAGGTTCATATAATTAGAAATATACCTAAGGTTAGTATTTTTTCATTTGTCTTAGGGCACAGTCTCAGAGCCTACAGGCTGTTAGTAAATAGGCTATTTTTTAAAGTCAGTTGATCATCCAAATGCCAGTTATGACATTGCAGTGAGCTATGTTTTGGATTTGGGCTCAAAGCAGCATAACTAAAATACAGATGTATTTTTGTTATTGCTGAGCAGCTCCTGCATAGCACCAAGGCCTTCTCTGCTTCTTGTACTGCTGTGCTGGCAAGGAGACTGGAGGTGCATGGGAAACTGGGTGGGGGGGGGTACACAGCTGGGTCAGCTGACCCCAAATGACCCAAGGGATATTTCATACCATATGGTCATGGTCAGCACATAAAGCTGGGGGAAGAAGGAGGAAGGGGGTAACATTTGGACTGATGGTGTTTATCTTCCAAAGCAACTACGACATGTGATGGAGTCCTGTTTTTCTGAGATGGCTGAACACCTGTCTGCTCATGGGAATGAATTCCTTGCTTTGTTTTGCTTGTGTAAGTGGCTTTGGCTATACCTATTAAACTGTCTTTATCTCAACCTACAAGTTTCCTCACTTTTTCCCTTTGGATTCTCTCCCCATCCCACTGGTGTGGGAATGAGTGACTGGATTGCACTTGATTGCTGGCTGAGCTTAAGCCACCACCCACCCAGGTCAGCACTGCAGCCCCCTTTGACTTAAACACTGCATTCATGCCCACTGCAACTGTGTTCATTGACTTTATATTTCTAGCCCTTTAACCTGGCTGCCAAAAGCATCTTACACTTTGCCTGCAAATATAAAAACCTGAAGAGCTGTTTACTGCCAAGTTCCTACTTATGTTAATGAGATTGATTCCTGAGACATTGTACCTTTCCCAATAGCTGTTTCAAGACATTAATAGATCCTCTGAATCCATTAGATCCACACTGGAACAGCTTCTCCTTGCCAATTAAGAGAAAGATTGCATTACTTGCTCTATCTATCTCTCTCTCTATCTATCTATCTATCTATCTATCTATCTATCAATCATCTATCTATCTATCTATCTATCTCTACTGCCATTTAAGCAATGAAGTAGCATTCAGAGTAATGGCATGTAGGGTTAGCGGGGAAACGTCTTTTTAGAGGTAGTGGAGAAACATATTTTTCTGTTGTTCAAATGCCTGTTTTAACTGCAGGTGTTTGTCTTAAGATACCATTTGCATTTTATGCATTGAAAGAGACACAACTATTTCTGTGGAAGATGTCAGAGACTGATATATTTACGTGCACCAATAAGAGGATGTGAGGAAGAAGTAAAATTCTTCCTTACTGGAAGTTGCAGTGCTCATCAGAGCAAGTTCAGATGATGGTCATGAAGCTATCAGAGCACTGGAGCACCACCTCTATGAAGATAGGCTGAGAAAGTTGGGGCTGCTCAGCCTGGAGAAGAAAAGGTTGTGTGGGGACTTCATAGCACCTTCCAATATCTGAAGGGGTCTACAGGGAAGCAGGAGAGAGACTTTGTTAGAAACTGTAGCGATAGGAAAAGTAGTGATAGGTAGAAACTGAAAGAGGGGAAATTTAGGTTAGATATTAGGAGGAAATTTTTCACTTTGAAGGTGGTTAGACACAGGAACAGGCTGCCAAGGGAGGCTGTGAATGCCCCAACCCTGTCACTGGTCACAGCAGCTTGGATAAGGCCTTGAACAACTTGGTCTTTTGGGAGGGGTTCTTGTCCATGGCAGGGAGTGTTGGGACCAGATGATCCTTAAGGTCCATTGCAACTCCTTAATATTCTATGATTCTATAGCGTCATGGGTAAACCAGATTTGACTTACGGAATTTAATTAATGCAGCTCAATTACCGTAACTATTTACTGACTAGTTTGGTTACTGGGAAACAAACAGACTAAATAAAGAGACAAACACTTAAAACTCTTAAGGAAAAGCACCTTTTCTCTCCCTTTCCTGGCCTCCACTTCAGACTTCTCTTCCCAATAGCTATCTGGTTCACTACATCACTCTGGACACATCTCCTACCCCTCCACAGAGGCAGCAGTGGGCAGAAGGTCAGGATCAGCAGTTTCTCTCTGCTGCTCCTTCCTTACTCTTTACCTGTGTTCTGTCATGAGTCCTCCTTGGGCCACAGTCTCTGCTGGGAAATATTTGCTACAGTGCCAGCTTCTACCCAAGCTGCAAGGGTGCGCCTGCTCTACCATGGAGCACCCTTGTCCTCTGGCCTTGGTGTTCCTCTGTTGCTTCTCATTTTTAATGTTCTTTTCTCCTCCCACCATGGTGTTTTCCACCATTTTGTAAACATGTTTTCCCGGATGCACCGTGGCTTTGCTGATAGGCACAGCTCTGTCCTGTGCTGGGTCCATTGCAGGGCCAGCTGGAACTTGATGTGTCTGACATGGGACAGTCCCTGGCTTCTTCTCAGAGACACCAGTGCAGCCCCCCCATTACAAAAAAATGTGCAAGTTGAACCTATGATTTGCCAATCAAGTGATTTGACCAGTACTTTTATGCAAAAAGATGCCCTGTAAATTTAAATAAATAAGAGTGCCTAACATGACAACAAATGTGCCATGAGTAAAATAAGGAAATAAAGTTTTAAGAGGACTGCAACACCATCAACAAGTATTTCTAAATGGAAGACAGATGATTCACATAAATAAGATGGAGAAATAAAACTTATTTGATTTTGTAGAGTATACTGTAGTGATAAGTTGTTCTATCACTTCACACATCTGTGGCGTTTTGCAATTTTTAAGCAACATTTGGGCATTAGTTTTATGTAATATACCACCATAATTACAGGAAATGCACAAATTGGTATTTATGAAAACTCTATAGTATATTATATTTTTTTGTGGTTAGTCATGCCCCCTATAGATAATATTTCTTATCGCAAATCCTTTTTTTGTGGCATCATCATCAGCACAAGTCAGAATTCTACCCCTCACTTCTATTACAAAGAGTTTTAGCAAGGATAGAAAGTTTAGGCTTTAAAAAAACTGAACTGAAATGTTACCTCTACAAAAATTCCACTTAAATGAATGTATGATAGTCTTAAGTTTATTAAAACTTTAACTCTGAGTTTGAGGGAATTGTGTGAAGTACGTGAGAAAGAAAACTTCTAAACAACAAAATATTGACACATCTTCATTTTCCACTCATGAGTTTTGATTCTTCCTCGCAATGTTCATCTCCCCAGCTAATTACCCTCATCTATTGTTACCTGCTCAAAGGACTCTATCTCACCAGGCACCATAGGAAATTGATAAATTAAAGTTTTTAGGATCAGTTTTCTTCCTGGATAAAAGCTCAGTGAACAAAGGGTGGTGCTACAAAGTGTGTAAGCTGGTGTTCTGTGTATGTGCGTGGGTTGTTGAAGGTAAATGAAGCATTATGCTGAAATTCAATAGCACAGAGGTAGGTCACTGACCTACCTTCACACACAGTGAGTACTGGAAAAAATGGATATTTTTAAATGAAATTATTTGATTTGTGAAGCAGTAACCTGTAGATAAATGGGGTGCAAGGAAGCTGTACAGGACTTCTCAACTTGCAAGTATTTTTCATTACAAAGCCTTCTTGGTCGTCAATAATAAAAGCAAAATTGTAAGGGCAAAATATTTTTTTTCATTTTCATAATACTTATTATTTTATTTTATTTTATTTTTGGTATAGGAGTATAGTGTTTGTGAAATTATGGAGCCAGGTGTATAGTTTTATAGAATTCAATATGTAGAACTGTAAGGAAAGCTTTAAAAACATATAATCTGGGTCACACTGTGGTATCCCTTCCAATCATTATTTCTGTTCACTGCAGTGTAAATGTTAATATCCAATTCAGGAGCACAAGCAGTACACAGAATTTAGTCACTCAACACTTCTGGTAACTGCTATTGATCCAAAACTCAATGATATCAGTGGAGTTACACTTCAAGGGACACTCAGTCAGCTCCTGAGCTGCTGACTGCTGCATTCCAAGCAAGAAAATTTTTTGGTGCTGATGGCAGCCCACTAGTTAGGGCAGATTCCCTTACATCTGAAGAGGAGCTTATGCTCCAGTGTCCCGAAATGAAGTGTGTGATCAGGCCAGAAAAAACGTGTGATCTAGCTGGATATGTAGGGCAAAAAATGTCTTCACACCTGACATGTTACTTACATATCCCCTTATACCAGCCAGCAGGTGTAGAGTTAAAGCACCTCTGGTGACAGATTTCAGTCCAGATAGAAATATATTTTGTCTCTTCCATGCCTTTTTTTTGGGCCTTGAGACAATGCTTCTGCTCAAATGCCTGAAGCTTGCCACATTTTATTTGGGATACCACACAGACTCTGAAATTTCTGTGCTCCATGCCAAATACCGTCTAGTTTGGGCACACAAGAACTTGTTTTCTCTTTATCCTCCTGAACTACCTTGTTCTAGCTAATGTTCAAGACAAGATAGTGCATCGGTCTGGGCTCCTATGGAATCTAATTACTTGTGTTTTAAGGTTCTGCATGGAATAGTAAACCTTTGTGTCCTACTCAGAAAACTGAAACCCATCCCCAGAAAACCGTGCGGATGTCCCACACATGTTGGTATTGGAAGAATTTAAGCACTAATACATCTTTTTTGACCAAGCCATAAATTGGAATGAACATTTTGTATCTCATTGAAATCAGAAAACAGAACCATAAGAATTTCATTCTAATAATTGTTTCAAGAAAATTTCATTCTCCCTGTGGCATCAAGGTAGTAAGGAGATGAAGCTAATCTATAGGCATTCCACCCTGAAATGCCAGCAGACTTAAACCTGGGTTCTTTATGGTAAGGTGCAATTACAGCAAAATATCATGTACGTGCCATACAGAACATTTCAGTAAATAACACATAAAGAGTAAACTGTAAAACCAGAAAATATTACAGGCAATGTAGTATTTTCATATTGCAATATGAAAGGGTTTATGAAACCTGATGCAGGTAAAAATGTTTCATTATCTTCCAGGATCTTTCTGTAAGGTCTTTTTTCCCAGAGCTCTCAACCATGTCCAATTTAGAGTCTGCTGAGGGTGTTTTTAGGCTCTTTGCTACATTTCAAAAGCTGGTTTCAGATGTGTTCTTTACAGGGGGCATCATAGAGATCTGAATAAAGCTCTTATCTGTACAAGCAAATGTTTGGAAAAAAATAACCATTTAAAAATGGTAATGGAACCAAAATGATATAGGAAAAGCAAGGATCTGATTGTCCCCCAGGGTTAATGCATAAAGCAAAAGGAAAAAAAAAGAATCCTAGAGTCTTTTAAGTAGGACGTTTCTGTCTGTGATATGGTAAAATTATTACCCTATTAGAGTCTTTATTGACATGGATAATAATTTTCTGGTTGTACTAATGCTGCTTTAGTAACAGGGTTGGAGTCCTGAGTTGGTAGAAAAGTGCCCTATATTCTCTAAGGGACTTAAAACAATTGAGTTTGGGGATTGTTTTTTTTCTCACCCTTAAAATAGCTAAATAAAAAAAATCTGAAAACTTCTGATAAAAGGAAAAAAAACCCTACACTTTCAAAAAATGATCTTGTGTTTTAAAGATATATATATATATATAAAAATTTATTAGGCATTTTAATTTAAAATATATAAGTAAGAAGCTTTTCAGTTAACTCTTCTTGTCTTTATTCCTCAATATTCTATGTTATACCCAATAAAGAAAGGGGAGGATAGGATTTTGAAGACCCTTTGACTTATGTGTCGTCAGAAGAGGGAAATTATAACCTCATTCCTCTTTCTCCCCACTTAAAGCCTTAGAGTGTTAATCACCTGAGCTCAGGGAGAACCATCCTGCTGGCTGCCAGAAAGGCAGCCTGCACCTTCCCACGGGCTTCCCAATGCTCATTTAAAGTCTGAAGAAGTAAGGATATAGTAAACAGAGCAAGTAAAGGGTGAGACTTGGCCAGTGAGGTCCCTACAGAAGATTCACTTCGAATTTAACTGGGAAAATCAGTTGAATTTTTTATCCAATATGGTTAGAAAAAACCCAGCTATGTTAAATTACTTCTGAAGTTGTACCCTTTCTGTCCAGAAGTATATTCAACTGAAGTTTCTTTAGTATGAAGACAGGAAGCCACCAAGTAAAAAGTAGAGGGTAGAGCAGTTCAGAGTTCTTATAGAGTTAGGCTGGGGTTGATAGCGCAGCTCTCTGCACAGCATGGCTTCAATAGGGCATCTCACTGCAATTAGCACACTGTAACTAGCAATGATGGTGCAAAACAGAAAAAGAGAAATAATTGTATTCTTTGTAGTTATTTGCTATGTTTCCTCAGTGTAAGAACCAAAATTTCAAGTCACTGTTAAATGAAACTGATCTACTTACAAAGATTTAAAACCTAATCCTTGTCTGTTATATTATTGTTCTATTTATTTATGTGCTAACTTTAACACTGATCACTCAGCTCAAGGCCATGAAGTTGAGTAGGAAAGAAAAAGCTTAAAAATTTATTATTTTTGAAAGGAAATGTTCTCTATTCATGCTGCTATAGCTCATGTGCCTTCTTGTTCAGTGAATAAAAAATCAAACACCTTAGTCACCTTTTCAATTTTTTTTATTACAGAATAATACTTCTCACAGTTCTGTGCTCTGCATATCTGCACTGTGTAGTGCCCGTAAAATTGCCTGCACTTCTTGGTTCTGGTTTTAACCACTTGTTCCTAAATCAACCTGATCTGAGCAACCTGCAGCAGAGAAAAATAAAACCTGAGTTTAATCATGTTGCTCCAAAGACAGGTGACATAATGATGGTTATTAGCTTGCCATGTTGGTATTAATGTAACTTTAGAGTAGCAATTAGGTAGTAAAAGCACTCCTGAGAGAGCTGAGTTTCCCTGATGCTCAACTTCTCTTCATGCTGAGGTTGCTACTCTCAGGTGCTGTTTAGGGAGCAGTTCAGATTAGATGTATCTCTCAAAAACTGTTAGATAAAAATCATAGAATTTACACATATGGATTATTTTCTTTCTGTTAAATTTGCAGATACTGCAGCAAGTACATTTGTCATATATCTGGCACCTAATTATCTGAATTTATTTTCTGTCCTCTCATCCAGTATTTTCGGTTAAGTTTTTAGGTCAGTACGTGGTTGTTTGAGGCAAAATGGTTGTTCCACAGCTCGCAATTGTTGCAATGCTAATGACATGATAAAAATGGGAATAAGGCTGCTTCCAATACAATTCTGTCTTGTTAGCACCTAGTATAATACAGAATGCTCTACAGGCTATTGTAATTTTTGCCTGTCAGGGGCCTTCTCTCCAACCATACAAAGGACAGTGGAAAGCAGAGTAATTAACACAGCTACTCTGCATAGGAGCTCCAGAAGTTCAGAGCTCTTTCACATACTGAATTCACGTAGTAGCCACTTTAAATATTTTTATTACTACTCAACCCTTAGAGCATACTCAATGAAAATCATAACTTAGTAGTGAAGATACTTTCCCTTAATATTCACAGTCAAGAATTCCTTTCAGCTTGCATGAAATAAAGTAGCTCTGTGTGTGAGATAGAAGAGATTGTGCTCCAAGCCACCTACTTCAATTATAATCTGAGCATTTGTAAGTGAAATTAGTCATCCATGGCATTGTAGTATTGCAGCACTCAGATCGTTCAGGGAAGTCTCAGTGCCTAGGAAGAGTTGCTAAATTAATAAATTAATCATGTCTTCAGTTAGCTACTGCATTATATCATTATGAATTTTGTATTCCTCTTTCCCTTAATTTAAACATTTAAATTTTTCCCCCGGGCAAAAATATGAAAACAAATACCAAATAATAGAATGATGATTATTCTATAAATGAAGTAAATGATGTTTAATTGGAACTTGTTTTCACAAAATATAATGCAGTATCTTCTTACAAGACACATGATGAGATTCATAGTTAAAACGGAACTTGAAGAAACTGGCTCTGTTGAAAAAAGTGATGAGAAAAGCTACCTCATATTCACGATATACTCTCCTTCCAGACTGAAATTTTACTTGACACCTGCATGCATAAAGGATGTATTTCAGAGTGAATAGCTGAGTGCCAGCTTCCCAGCTAAGCTATAGTAAGATTGTCAGATGAGGCAGAATGATGTTTAAGATATGCCTGGAGTCCTATAAATTCTGCTAATGCTTATCTTTGTTTTTTAGGTAAACCACTGTTTTATCTAAATTGTATTTATATAAAGTATGTAGTATCCCACTTGGTCTGGCTTAATTTCTCTTCTGAAGTCTCAGCGATTCAAACCTGAAATGTCCTTCTCAAAAGCCCATGCAATATTGAAGAGGGAGCACAGACTGGGAGAGCGTAGAGTAGAGGATTTATTAATTTATGCCAGAGGAAAATTAGGCAAGCAGGAACTTGATTTTTCTATCCAATGATCAGAATATTAATATTAAAAGTGGAAGTAGGTCCTAAAGTCTGTGGGTTGTTGCCGTCAGTCAGGTTTCCGGGCGGACCTCGACTGAGGACACTGGCTAGCTGGGCACCGTCTGGGCAATGCCGATCTCCGGGGCAGGGGAAGCGCAGCTCCCAGCGAGAAACCACCGCNGGCTGCGGCAAGGGGTTTCAGGGTGGGGGAAAATGGGGCAGAGCAAGGGGCAAGGGCCAATGGGGGTACAGCGAAGGGGAGGATACATCAGCAAGGGGCAAATGAAATTTCTAAAGGGGAGGGTAGCTGCAGATAGGACTAATAGCAACTCAGGGAAAGCAGAACATTCCAGATAACTGGGAGGGCACAACAAAACCTTCAACCTATAATAACTTAAAAACTTAGAACTTTCTGGGAGGAGGGCAGGGAGCTAGCGCTCAGCGCTGCCCTCGGACTCCTCCCACGAGGAGGAGTCCTGCTCTTCTGGCGGGAGTTCTGCCTGAGTGACAGCAACAACCGAGGCTTGCCCCTCTACAGTGGGTGTTTGCTTTGAGTTTTTTGTTTGTTTGGTTTGGTTTGGTTTGGTTTGATTAACTCTGGTCCATTTTTTCCTAAATTAAAATGTGCAGGCAGTCCTATCAGCCTTCTTGCTCATGGGGTAAGGTGAGAAGCAGAAATTACCTCACTGTGTAAACACTGTTCAACAATAATTAAAACATTGGTGCACTGTCATCCCTGTTTTCATCATGACATCTGACAGCAAAAGTTCTTTTTAAGGTAGTTTTCATGTGCAATGTAATTTAAAATGATTTCTAATTATTTATTTGGTAATTTTCAATTTTTCCATTTTTAAAGGTGATCTAAGTTTTAGTGTCTCAGTTAGGCTTATCTGTATATGCTGTGTTATCTATTGTCTTTTTTAATGGTCAAATTTAATCAGGATATGCCCATTCTAAGCCAATTTACTTTGTTAAATTATTTAGTTTTATATTTATGATTTATTAGGGGATAAAATAATGTGGGCTTTTTTTTAAGGCTTTGGTTGCTTGCTTGCTTTCTTGCTTTGGAGAGTCTTCTTCTCTACCACACACCCCAACATTACTGAGACTGGGGTCTGAAGAAGGTAACTTAAAACACACCTCTAACAGATAATTAAAATATCCAGATTACAAATATTTGTCAAGCTTTTGGTAACTGTTTCAAGAGTTAAACAATATTACTGCTAAAATGTCACAGCTTGTATTCAATTATGAGTTCTATGGACAACTTATATATATATTCTCTAATTAATTAACCAATTCAACTTACATATTTTCCAGAAAAAAATTAATTTTAGATTGGCACTACAAAGGCTTTTACAGACCCTCTGTAAAAATGCTGAAATAAAATCAAGAGATCAAGAAAGAACTTTTTGTCACATAGCCTTTTAGTTTCATCCTGTTTTACTTGCTTCTGTAGACTGACCAAAACTTTGTATTTCTCTGAGTTTTATTAATTAATTTTTGACGTTATTAGTTTCCAGTAACTCTACAGAGAAGACTTCCTTTTTACTATGATTACGTTTTTGCTGAAATGTTTATTTGCTGTGGAGTTGTGGAAGGTATCTTACATTTTTTCTACTGTCTAAAAAAAGTGTGATTTACACTTTGTCAGTGGAGTGAAAAAACCCCAAACATATAATCTCCATCTGGACCAAGTGACTTTAAATATTACAGAATTATAGAAATATCTGGTTTGGAAAGGTTCTCAAAGAGCGTCTAGTTCAAGGTCTCTGCTACAGACAGTGTCAACTGTCCCTAGATCAGGTTGCTCAAATCTTCATGCAACCTGGCCTTGAACACTTCCAGTGATTGGGCATTCACAGGTTCTCTGTGCAACCTGTTCCCATGCCTCACCAACCTCTCTGTAAAGAATTTCTTCCTTATATCTAATTTTGGTGGAATTTGTTTAGGAATGGTACTCCCCAGTTCACTGTTCCCACTGAAACACCAAATCATGTTTCCACTTGCTTGTTCCCTCTCTCCTCTTCCCCTTCCACTTTGTGGTGGGCTGGAGAGGAGTGTTGGAAGCACAGAAGGGGAAGGTCATGTGTTAGGAACAATTTATTGGGGCAACAGTGAGACAGGAAAACAAACAGTAACAGTAAGAAAACTAATGAGAGATGGTACAAGAAGAAAGAAACATTATTGCTCACCCCAGAACACCCCAACAACAGAGAATACCTGACCACTGCCATGCCACTCTGATCACACCCTCTGGCTCAGAACCAGCATTACCCAAACCACCCTGTATGCCACACCTTCTTGACAGGAAGGAACTCTTTTTCCCTGAAAGAAAGTCCCTTTCTCCTGACCCTGGCAATTCTATACCACAGTGAGGTGGTATAGAATAACCTCCGTGTCCTAGCTATGCTCCCTCCCAGCTACTGCAAAAAAATCAACTCTGTTCCAGCTGGAACCAGGACACTTGTCTAAACCTATTCTCTCAGTTTAAAGCCATTGCCCCTTGCCCTGTCACTACAGACTCTGGTAAAAAGTCTTTCTCTGTCTTTTTTATAAGTACTCATTACGCAAAAATTCTTTGTTCATCTTTCCAATAAGGCCCTTCTATAAGCAGTAAGAATAACTCATCTATGCAAATTATAATCAAGCCTGCATTAGCAGGCTTAATTTTTTCTTCTTTTTTTAAGTTGGCACATGAGGCTGTGGCCATTTCAGTGGCTGTATCATTTTAGCTAACTAGGATACTGATAAATTAAGAATTATGATGTTTAACTTAATGTAGAAAGGCATTTCACTGTTAAGTGCCATCAAAAAGTAGCTTACTATGTTCATTTTCCTCCTGGATGGTAACAATTGTGCATTCCATTTCAAGTCCAGCTATCCAGCATACTTCTGCTTCCCACCTCCTTCAGTTTCACCTTCAGGCACATTCTAACACCTCTGCCTTGGTGTATCCCTAAAGAACATGCACTAAAGCTCTTATTTGCCTCAGGCATCTTGCATTCATCACTGAGTACAGCTGTGCTGCTTCCTGGCTCCACATATGCCTTTCAACACAATCGACCATGGCTTATACACATCAACAGAAACAAAACTAATTCTGTCATTGGTCTCATGTTAAATCAGAAAGCTTTAAAGAGCATCTTCTGTTGAAATATCTCCTGGGCTAAATCAGAGAGATATTTTGAATTCAATTCAATCCTTATATGCACAATGTTGCTAAGTTACTTCAAATATGAACTGATGTCCCCCAGTTGAGTCCAGTCTGGGGGATGAAGTTACTGAGGACAGCCCTGAGGAGAGGGACTTGGGGATACTGGTGGATAAAAGGCTGGACATGATCCAGCAATGTGCACTCACATCTCAGAAAGCCAACCATGTCCTGGGCAGCATCAAAAGCAGCGTGGCCAGCAGGTCAAGGGAGGAGGTTCTACCCGTCTACTCTGCCCTCGTGATCCTCGTGATAGCCCACCTCGAGCTCTGTGTTCAGCTCTGGAGTTTTCAGTACAGAAAAGACATAGACCTCTTGGAGTGGGTCCAGAGGATGAGCCTCTCCAAAGAAGAGAAACTGAGGTGGATGGGATTGTTCAGTCTGGAGAAGAAAATGAATGCTCTTGGAGACTTTATTGCAGCCTTTGAATAGTTAAAGGTATCTTACAACTAACATGGGGACAAACATTTTAGCAGAGCCTGTTGTGACAGGACAAGGAAAAATGGTTTTAGAAACCATTTAGAAAATAGGGTATTTTTAGACTAGAGATAATGATAAAATTTTTTACAATGAGACTGATGAAACACTACAACAAGTCGACCAGAATGGAGATAGATGCTCCATCTCTGGATACATTCAAGGCTAGGTTGATTGGAGCAACCTGATCTAGTTAAACATGTCCCTCTCATTGCAGGGAGGTTGGCCTAGATTATATTTAGAGGTCTTTTCCATGCTGAACTATTGTATGGCTCTATGATTCTATGATAAATATAGTTGATAATTATGTTGTACTAATGGATGTCATCCTTGCTATACAATTGAGTGTTTGCAGTGTCCCACAATGAAAGGTGTTTTAACATTCCAATCCCATTATTTTAAAAAAGTAGTATAAAAAATCGTGTTATTATTTCCAATTTGTCACACATTAATCCTACAAGATATCTATAATATCCCACTAAGCATGATTCCACAAAAGCACTCAAGTATACTCTCTTGACTTTGAGCTTTAGAATAGATTCTAAATGCATTTCTCATGGAGAGGTACAGCTGTGAAAAAAAACAAAACAAACATTTGACTTAAACTTACTTAACCTTAAGATTATTTATCAATTGAATGTTCTGCTTAAAATGTTTCTTACAGTAGTAAGAAAATGTCACAGTCAAACAATAATGAATTATGTGATTGACCTGTCCTATAGCAAAGCTGGCAACAGTGAACATGATCATTCTGATTTCTTGATTTCAATGTTCTGAAATCAGTTTCTTTAAACTTACATCAATGGATACTATTTGATTATTATCTTACCAGATTAAGGCTATTAAGTCATGTAATCAATATTTTGGAAGCAATCAAATAGCAAAACAGATAGATATGTGCTTAGGCTGTTTATGTAGAAGTAAATAATTGTGTATTTCTAGTGGAATTGAAAGACTTTCAAAGAACTTCATGCTAAGTAGGACAAAATATTCCAAAATATTTCAACTCAACTTCGTAATTTTACTTTGTTGAGATGTGTTACGATGCTTTATATTTTTCTTATTTAATTACCTATGTTTCAGCAAAACAAGATAAAATAATACAATAAAACAAACAAACAAGACTAAATAAAATTTTTAATGCTTTCCCAGAATTTCTGCTGGGTAAAGAATTAATCTCTATGAAATGTTTTGATTTTCTAGAATCAAAATTTTGTACAAAATTTTGACTAGCTTTAGTCTGTAGCTGTTTATCTTTTGAAAAGCTGTGAACTATGGAAAGTTATATGCTTTCTACAGATATTGAGAAGTATTTAACATCTAAAAGGTAACTGACTTGCTTTTGAACTGATAAAAATGTGTTTGTCTGACTAATGTGTCATATTTTTTCACCTTAAGATTGATTTATAGCTAGTTCATTTTGCATTTGAACACTCTGTGACGGTACATAGGTTGATTATGTGTAAATGTTATACTTAGTCAATGTAAAGAAAACACGGGTTTCCTATGGGTTTTAGAACAATTATTTATTATTCACACTTTATAGCAACGTAGCTAGGTAGGTAGTTAGACATTAAATTAAGCTAAATCAGGATCTCCTTAGAGTTCCAGACAGAACAGACTGAACAATCTAGCTGTCCATGATAATTCTGCTCTAGAGATTGAATGTTCTGTGTTGATATCTTTTGTTTGGAAAAAAATCACTAACCCATTGTGAGGATGAAACTTTGTACATTATCCGTATTTATAGTGAACTATCTAGACTGGGTTTTAATTTTTGTAACTTCTCCTGGTTAAACAATTCCTCTGGCATTCAACAGTAGCTGCATGAAAATTTTAGATTAAACATGAATGATGTGAGAACTTGTCATTTTCCTACTTCTGTCCACTGAAGACATCTGGCAAATAATTAATAAAGTTTGCAACCCTAGCAGCCCTTTTTGATTCCTTGCCACTTCTTGTTACCTACTGGTGAAGAGCCAGAAACAAAGCAGACCATTTTGGAAATCTAATGACTTAATGGACCCTTGTCAGACTTGTCCTTTAGCTGGTATTTGTAATTTCTGTCTTGAACGTGGTAATTTCCCATGTGTCAGTAAAGCTCTGCTGATTTTAATTCAACCAACATTTTTTGCTTTTTGCTGAACTCACCAGCCTACCTTCTTTCCTAAAGCTCCCAAATTCAATGTATCCATTTCCCCCCTCTAGTAATTTATTAAATAGTGCATGGATAGATAAAGTTTGAGAAATAGGTACTTCTCCAGACTTTTTAGCTTGTTCATATAGACACAGAAGTCTGTGGTAGGTGGCAAAACTGAATCTTTATTTTCCATTGTCTGGTAGGATTTTTCATGTTTTCTTTATAAATAAGCTTCCCAATAATGTTATTTACTCTCTATAAAGTTTTACTGTGTGGAATAAATGGAGAACAGGGCTCCAGCAGGGTAAGCACCGATAAAATTTGGGAAGCCCCTATCCCATGAATGAATTTTTGGTAGACTTGGCAGTGTTGGGTTTAGGATTGGACTTAATGACCTGAATGGACTTTACCAACCGTAATGATTCTATGATTCCGTGATCTAAACAACGAAACAAATACAAAGGTGGGGAAAAATATAGAATATAACAAAACCATAAACTGAGGGATATTCGACTAATGTCATATTAGTTCTTCAAGGCATTTGTCTGAGGCAATGGTGAAAGGGTGAAATTAGAGGAAAATAGTTTAGATGGAGAAAAAGAGGAAAAGAGACAGATATCAAATCTGGGAGAGAAGGCAGACAGAAATGAAGCTAATCTGATAAGTTAATCACAGGGAAAGTTTGGGAAAAAACAGAAGAAAGTCTGGAAAGATTGGAAGGTAGCAGTGAATTAAACAAGATGTGTAACTTTTAATATAAAAACTATGAAAAAGTGATGTGCTACAGATGGGAATAGAAATGTTCCCACGGTACTCTGAGACTGTACTTCTGTGATAATTGTGTTTGGTAATTATTCTGAAGAGTGTCAGATCAAGTGGACCCACAAGCTGATCCTCAAGCTGATTGTGTGTCAGGGTATTTATGCTCTGTCTATATTGAACACAGCAGATACACAGCATGGTAGGACAGCTCTCCCACAGCCCTTGGCATCCTAACAGCACAAGACTCCCTAGGACATACCTTGCTCTAACTCATTCTCCTATTGCACAGTTTATGGCCCAAACAGAAAAATATTTATGTAAAAGTAGGCAAGAACACTGTGTGTCTGCAGCCCTTAGGGTCCAGCCCTGCTGCTTGTCCTGGCTGGACAATGGACAATGCCACAGGACCATTAATTTGCTACAGCATGGGTTAAAGTGAGCATGTTGCATTGGGTGCACCTTAGAATCGAGGTCTTTGTTCTTATCCTAATGTTGAGGTCCTGAATGGTTGTTTTATTCAGATTGTGTCTTACTACTTCCTAGATATTGATCATGACTGTGCCAGTCTTAAGTAGTGTCAGGTGCAAGCAAACACTCAGAAAGACCCAGACATAGCTCCCTAGTATATACATCTTTCTGAGGCACATTTATATTGTATCAGTTCATTGGGGAAGACATGGAGGCCCCTTGACACAGTAGCTCCAAGAAAATCCCAGAGAGCTTAGATGAGTTGGAAAAGCCCTGTAATCAAATTTTGCAGAGGATTTCAACATAAAAAGCAGGAAAATGGGGAACTTACTAATGCTGCTAGGGGACCAAGTGAGAGAAAGACCATTTTCCTGGTGTCATAGGATGTTATGAGCAGTTAATATTTCAAGCAGTTCAATATTTGCTATTCAAGTATTCCTCTGGCAAGTGGATAGGCATTTGTGGTTTATAGAGCTGCTATTTTGTTTTTTTCTGACCCACATCTTAATCTAGAAGTTGACTATTGTAGAATGCTCTGAAGGATTTTTCGATTAGCATCAGATGAGAATTGTCCAGAATACCTGTGTATAAGAAAATAGATTTATTAGACAGGGCTCCCATTGGCCATGTCACAAATAGGTCAATGGTAAGTAGGGTGGGTTGATTCTGGCTGAATGTCAGGTTCCCACCAAGCCACTCATCATTCCCTCCCTCAGGAAAGTAAACAGGGGAAGTAAACCCCACAAAAAGCTTGTGGATCAAGAAAAGGACAGGGAGATCACTCAGCACTTGCCATCACAGGCAGAACAGGCATGACTTGAGGGAATTATTTTCATTTATTGCCAGTCAAATCAGAGTAGAATAATGAGAAATAAAAATAAATCTTAAAACATCTACTTCCTTCACCTCCCTTCTTCCTGGGCTCAACTTCATTCCTGGTTTCTCTACCTCCTCTCACTGAGCAGTACAGGGGGTTGGGAAATGGCAACTGCCCAGACATATACAGTCTCATTTTTTTCCCCTAATCTGAGGCGTGTTTACTAGCATATATAGACCTTGGTCACAGCAGATTTTTTTGCTGTTTCTTCTTTAATGCTGCTTCAAAAACTTGGAAAAACTGTGGTTGTTCTTTCAGTTGTTGACCAGGTCACTGTTCTGTCAGTTTCTTTGACATGTTGTTTTGAGAGTGATGAGACAGGATAGAGGTAAAGAGAGCTTGTTAACCCAGCAGAGGAGATCCAACAGCATGTGACCCCACCTGCATGTTGTCAGAACAATGGGAACTGAAATGATAGTGGAAAAAGCTGAGAGTGTCAGTAGGGGCAGCTGTGTCTGTTCTGTTCTCCAAGGCTCTTTGCCATTGATTCAGTGTTGCTTCAGGGCTTCTGACAGCTTGGTTTTGTGAAAGTCAGTGCCAAATACCAAAAGATTGACATATTGCATTGTACTATGGAAAGAATTCAATTCTGTGAAGTCTGTAAAAAGCCTATTGATCTGTTGAATATTCAAAAGTGTAGAGGGAATCTCTGCTGAGACCACTTTGATGTTTGCTGTTCCCTAAGCAGCAGAACTATTACAATCCTTAGTTTACAGATATTTTTGCTTTGTATTGATATTTCTATCCCAGCATAGTAATTAGATGTTCCTATTTCTGGTGGTTCCTAACTCTCCTAATGCTTTAAAAGCCACTCTTCGAATTTCTCTTCATACTTGCCCCTGACAGATTCCTCTTAGGCTCTCACTGCAGACTTCTGCTTGCCAAGAGAAGCAAAAAAACATCCCTCTGTGCCAATCATAAGAAAGCACCTATTTTGGGCAGTTATCTGGCATTCTCAGTTATTTCTGACTGGAGGCAGACATGCCCATTTCTCTTTAGTGAGAAGCCTCTTCCTCTTCATTGTCTCTAAAAGCACTCTAGGCCACATCTTAAATTTGAATGTATAGTTTCAGATTTCTAAATTTGGTGAGATGAAACACACTGTGGGTTGATAATCTACATACTGTTTGCTAAATGCATTTTCTTTCTTTCATTAATTTGAACATCCCGCTGTCTCTGATGGGATCCCTCGGTGCTCTACAAAGCAAGCAGCCACCTCATGTCTTAGAATTTGCTGTGGGCCTGTTTATGATTAAGTTTGAGAGGTGCAGCTGGACCACCCAGGCAGAGATTTTTAAGGAGATGAGGGAAGTGATCAAGGATTTCAGTTCTGTCAGGTGGGATTTTTATAGTTTGGAATAATAGCTATCATAATTTCAATGGAGTCCCTTTAACAAAGGAACAAAAAGAACATGAAACAACTGTTTCTTAATGGGATTTTGAAATTAGAAGCATAGAAATATCATAGTGTGTGGAAGAATGTTATAAATTATATGAAACAAATGAAAAATTACTGTGTATTTCAGATGCATAACCTCTAATGAAGGGACTGTAGGTAATATTTCTATTTGTCTGACTGGATGAAAAAGGTGGTGGAAGTCTAGTTGCCAGATATAATTTTACCTGACACTTGTGTTTTGTCATAAAATTACCACTGTGGAGACCAGCTCCCTGTCTGCCAGCCAGGTTTTTTAAAGTTAAATTGAAGTGACTGACTCTGCTGCAGAAAGCTGTAGGCTGTGTTTCTACTTCCTTCTAAAGGACTGAGAAGAACACGACCATGGCAAAGCAGCAGATTGATTACACTGGAAAAGCACTAAATAGATTTTCATTTGTATTTGGGCCATTCTTTCTTAAACAAATTGATAGAGTTCATCTCTTTTGATACTGTAGTTTCTCCATCTAAAATTGCTGGCTGGAATGAGCACCATTCCATAACTTTTCAATATTTAAATCAGGTAATCACCTTTTCCCCCCTGCATTTTTGACCTGGAGATGAAAGAGGAACAACTTACAAATAACAGCAAATCGTCTACATCTACATTAATGTGAAGTGGAGTGAAGGCAGATTTGTGCTCATTAGGTCTGTTAGTATTATTGACAACAAATTCTAATGAACTGATGATGAAATATATTTTTTAAATTGTAATTTCTTATTTTGGCTCCAAGTGTAATGTACTCACTTATTAACTATGGTATTGATCGGAAGCCCATTGCAGTAGGAAGTGGAGTATTTTCATTGGAATGATATATGTCTGGTATTGATTGCTACGGCTCCACTGAAGTCAGGATGACTGATCCAGCAGAGGATGTGCCCATTGACTTTCACAGGCGCTGATAAAGAACAGGCTCTGCTGCTGATAATAAGCAAGTGACCTCATGTAGACACTATTAACTATGAGATCTCATGTTGGTACTTAGTGATTCAAAATTCTCACAGTCTATCTCAACTGTTCCAAACTTCAGATGCTGTGAAGAATCTTTCCACAATGTCTTTACACCAGAGTAGTCCTGATAAATGTGTCAAAATACTCAACTCTATCCACAAATTCAGAACAACTGTGTTAGCAAGCAGATCGTCTAATCTACATGAATTGCTGTTAAATTAATTTTTTTCTTGAAGCTCTTCCTTCTGCTATGTAGTAAAAATTATGGATTCTCATTTTATTATTCCATGGTATATCAATTATAGAATAATAATAATGCTTAGCATAATACCAATACATTTCCTGGTAATATTTATTAACTCACAATCATATCTTGGTCTTGAATTATTCCTAAGGGTGAATGACTGGGTACTGGTAAATATTTACTTCACCACAGCTCCCTGAAACCTCAAAGCTATTTCTGTGTACCAAAAGAACCTGGATATAGCACATGTTGGCTGTTGGTATTGTGGGAAGAGTGTTGCTGCTCTCCCAACAGAAATCACACATTCTAGCTCTTGGAAATGAATTTTTCTATCCTGAATAAACAATATGTTATTTTAAAAAAATATATCTGGAGAGAAATTTTACTTGGCTTTTTACAATACCAATTTAAAAAAAAAGTGTATAACAGATAGATGCTATAAATAGTCAAAACAATGTATTTGGTACAGTTTGCTACCTTAGACAAAATTTAAATTAAATTACATATAAGTGGACTCCTGTGGGATAAATACTGCAAAATCACACTACAGAATTTCCCAGACAGGGAAGATAGAGAGCTCTGTGGGGATGGTAGAAGCTATCTCATTATGAAATGAAAAATAAAGGGAAAAAATAGAAATGTTGTTGGACTTGGCAATATAATCATAAATAGCAAAAAAACTTGTAAAAGATTAGTAAATATTAGAAGCAGGGAGGCTCAACTTAATAACTTTGGGAGATAGTATAGTCCAGGATGCAGAGGGGAGATGCCCAGGAACTGTCGTGTGAAGAAAACCCCTGAGAAAATTGAGGTATATGTCCAAGGAACAGTGATCTTTATAGGCAAAGAAATATTATCAGAATATGTTGAAAACTTCCTTTCTTTAGGACATTTGGTGGGTATTGTAATATATACACATAATGCAATATCTGTATTACTGGTTATATCTCAAGGCGCCAAATTACCATAAAATACAGACAGACTCAAGAATGTTCAGTGATGGGCAATAGTAGCAGTGAGGAACTCGTTTATGGGAAAGGCTAAGTGCTATAGCTTGGCAAAGAGTAGCCAGCAGGGAATGTGCTGACAGACTGTTACTGAAGGCTGCAGTCAACCAGGAGCACAGTCAAATTTTACAGCTTAATAAATAGTGGAGTAAAAAGAAGCAGAGGGATGAAATTCTGAGAGGAAAAATCAAAAGAGAGTTCCTGACAGAGAGATTTATTTTCTTTGAGGATGATCGCACAAAAGCACCAATAGAAGCTCCATAACAAGGAAAATTTAAATGGAAGTGAAAAACCTGCTAGTGTATAGACAATGGAGAACAGTCTGTCAAAGACAGATTGAATGGTTTAACAGTCACATAATTCATGTTTATATTCTAAATTACACTGGCATAAATAAGTGACTGTTCTGTGTCAGTCTACAAAATTACCTCTGTAAAACAAGCTAATCAGATACTATCAACATGAATTTGTTGTTTAAATTAAAGTGGTTGTGTTAGGATTTTGACAGCTTTCTATTACCTTCTGTGTTTTTATTTTCATAAAAAAACCTCTGAATTCCTGGAGCAGAAACATGTCAACCACCAAAATTCTCCATTTCTGCACATGAAGTATCTTCACCTTTCCATTGTGGCAGGTATTTAATACTTTTCTTTTTTGAGATAGAATGTCTGATCTGTAAGAAAATTAACTCAGACTTTATAAAATCTATACTGTGAATATTTAAATGAATTTTTTTCATCACTTTTCCACAACAGTCACGGAGTTTTCATGTGCAAAGCATCTGATTCTGAGTCATAAAGATGTACTTTACAAAATAAAACCACAGTTTTGAAGGAGGACTAGCTGAGCCATCAACTCCAGTCCACTTCCCATAATTGCAAAAAACTTTCACTCAGGAAAATGCACAAAATATCTGTCCCAGACTATCTACTTTTCACTCACAAAATGCTTCCAAAAATGTAAGATAGAATCCTCCTCTAGGCAACATCTGGATGGGAAAGGAGTGGTAGGAATGGAGAAGGCAGCAGTAGGGCACAGCCAGGGTGAAGCAGTAACTGAGGTTTCATTAGATTCGTGTGAGGGGAGTTCAAGTAAATTCACTTGGCAGCACTAATTTTTCCTTGATAACAAAAATATCAGATATCCCTATTTTGGAATGGAATGCATTTACTTTAGGTAGCAATGCCAATATCTTTCTTTCACAGTTCCTTTCATATATTTTTTAAACAATGCTGTGTTTTTTAGATAGAAAACTGAACTATCCGAATACACATATAGCAGTTCAAAAGTATTTCCAGGATAAAAATTAGGTCTCTTGGATCAGTTTTTGAGCACTGTAAATTTGTGTAGCCTCCCAGAGACAGAAGAGGTGTAATGGAGTTGCAATAAATTTATTCCAAGTGAGGATCAGCTGCTGGTCTCACAGTCCCATGCTCTGTGCACTGGCTCATGACAGTTCTCCTACTCTCTCCAGTGTGTGTAGTCTCCAAGGAAGGATGCCAAAAACATAGGCTAGGGCTGTATGCTATATTTGTTCTGTGGACAGAGAACTATAATCTTCAGGGCTACACATGGATTCTTAATTGTGTGGCAGAATTAAGGAGAATACACCTGGAGAAAATTCTATTTCCCTTAGTATTTTAAAAAAGAGTTGTGATATCACACAGCATCTAGAATGTTGCAGTATGTGTTTTAATTGGCTGAAATATTCAAAACAGATATTGAAAACATCCTACTTTCCCCATTATAAATATTAAAGCACTTGTTAAGTAGGAAGACAGATATTAATTGGTTATGAAAAAATTCTTAGCAGCTTGTCTGGGACTGTGTTTGACTGTTGCTTGAAGAAATATAGACCAACTTGCTTTTTTTGCTGCAGCTAATTACAGTGCAAGGTTCTTAAGCAATGTCTAAGAAGCAAACAAATCTTATCACTCGTTATTTCACCTTCTAACAATATTAAATCTCTCTGGAGACGTTTATTTTTGAGTTCTAGAAGCTCCCTTAATAAAACATGCAAAAAGATGTGTAAAGTCTTATTTTCAGAATAAAATGATGCCTTATTTGGAATGATGGGTCTACAATAATTTAAAAGTAAACAGAAATACAGACTACTGTCAAGAGAGTAAAATATGATATTTTTTGTGTACAATTCCACAGTATACATGTCACTGCTTGTAAATTTTCATAACAGTAATAATAAAAAATGTAGACAAAGGTAAAGAGGATGGAGGACAAAACTCTGTCTCCCAGCTAATCACCTGTAGAGTCATGGTTTGATTTTACTAGAGTTCTTGACATTGAAATAGATGGCATACTCCAGGGTATGATCTCTATCAAGCATTTTTATGTCAGTAAAATAGAAATATTTCAAATTAGAACTATGAGACTCTTCTTCCCTTTTACTATCACAGCCTTCCCATTATAGTTATCTGCAGTAAATCCTAAAAGTGAATTGTACTGCTGTAGGAAAACAATTTATCCAGTGATAATGTTCCATCAAGCACAATTGGTTGGCAGCTCTTACGCTATTATTTCAAGGACAGCAAGTTGCCTTATTCTTGATGTGAATGGCATCCAGCCAGGTGCTGTCTGAGACTGAAAAACTACAAATTGGTGCACTGTTTTCTTTCTCTCTCTATTCTGACCTAGTTAGGAAGAAATGTGGGGAGCAGGTACGTGAGATGCTAGGAGTGAGCATCTGAGTGAGCATGGGATTCAACTCAGCAGAAATCTGATAAGACTGGGTGACATAAGGGATGAAAAAAATTGGGCCTGAAACCATTTAAATTGATTAATTTGGTCTGTAGGCATTAAAAAGTGTCAAGCGATGGCTGCTCCTTGACTTATGTGAAATAATCTGTTGGACTTGGTAACATTTTTCTTTGTACAAGTAACTACCTGGATGCTTAAAAACAATGATGTAATTGGCACTAATGTAGGATAAAAATAAAATGGTTTTGGAGAATAACATAATTATCATAATTGGGTTAATATAAATCGCCTTTAAGGTGAGTGGCTTATGTTGGTGCTAGGGGGAAGTGTAAAACTCAGAGCAGAAGGAAGTCAGTGAGCCAGGTCCTGTGACTGCTATCTTAATTTTGATAAGCAAATTAATGAATGGACATTGACTATGCATCCAGCATTCTAAGTCATGCAGGAATATCAATCCCAAAAAACAAACAAACAAACAAAAAGGGTAGGAATCAAGTATACCTAAGAATGCTTCAAACATTCCCCTAGATACTTTCTATTTTTAATTCAGGCCATCTTCTACCTGTAGTATAGCCCTGTAGGGGTGGATTAGAGGGCATAAATCAATCTCTGCCTGAAATGTTCAAAAGCTGCTTCTGCTAGACAACATGTATCACTTTTCAAGGAGACTAGCTGTGTGTCTTGCTCCCATTTTCAATGGCTACTGCACATGACAAGCTAGGCTGACTGACCCCAAAACTAGAAAAATTTATTCATTCCCTTCTTGTGACATTTATAACTTATATATTAAAAAATCCATTCAAATAAGTCTACAGAATAGTTTCTCTTTGCTGTCATGGAGATTTAACGGGTTATTCTGGTGTGGACAGATAAATACCAAGGTATTGGGATTTGTTGGCAGCTGAGAACCTGTGGCAGAAGTGCCTCTAATTATGGCACCAATTCAAACAAACAAATCCAAAATGTGTGCAAAATATACTCTGCTTTGTGATCCCCAATGACCAGCATTCCAGCTTTTGTAAACATATCTGTACTGTCTTAGAATATATTAGTAAAAATACCTGAAACAGTGCACTTATTCACTAATGGTGTTTTTAAATCTTAAATCTTATTTCTGTTGTTCCATAAGCTCAAATAACTTCCATTATACTTTAAAAATTCAGCATATTAGCCAGTTTAGTAGTGTCAGATACAAAAATCAGTTTCTAGGTAAGAATTTGTCCAATTTGATGACCATTACTTAATAGTGATAAAGTTACAGGTAAATCCTCGTGTATCTATGAATAATTGTATTAATGTACAAGAATGGTGAATTATGATGACTTTACATATTTAAACTAAGTTGCAAAAACATCTAGGATACTGGAAAATCTCTAAACAGCAACTTGTGAAAAGCACAGTGTGTTAGGATACCATATTGCTGCAACGATTTTAAATTCACTTACCAGAAGGTGCCAGTCTTGGTCCATAAACCCAAGAATCTAGTAATTGCATTTCAGTAAATTCTATTATAAGGGTTTTGGTGGAAACTAAAAGCACACAGTTCTGGTGTCAAAGAAGGCAGCAGCTAATGAACTCTGAAGGTAGAACACAAAACAAATTCCAGACTAAACGTAATACTCCATAACAAATGTATGAAAAAGATTAATAATCCTTCACTGATTTTTACCCTGATGTAAAAATAATATGGTCCCCATGAAGGAAGAGACAGGGGGAATGGTAGCTTGCAAGTTGCACTTATAGAAGGCATTTCTTTTCTCAGCCTATGTGCACCTGCTTTTCATTTTAATATTTTTTATGATTATGTTTTGATTGCTGTGGAATAAGTATGGCTCATTATAGCTAAGACATTTAGACTATGAAGTACTGAGCTTTATTTGTTGAAATTGATTTTATTCTTTGAACATGTGACCAGAGACATATATCCAACTACCCTCAGCAATACGTGAAGGGACTTTTTTTCCAAATGCTGTAGATCCTTCTCTTGTTTTACATAAGATCAAAGAATAAGCCTAAAGCCTGGAAGGTTATGATGTGGTACTCCTGCACACTATTTTTAAATAGTTCATACAAATATAGTAATAATAACGTTTTATATAGGCATTGCTTGAGAGCAATTATTTACTTTGCCACAACTTTCCTGCTTTAGAAGGATTCAGACTTCTTCCTTGCTCAAATTTTTTCCCTTTCTGTGCATCACAAGAGATCGGTCTACTCAATGCATGCATATCTAGGCTGTTCCTTGCCTTGTTACTTCAGTCTAACCACTGTGCTACCCTAGTGAAGCATGTAGTGAAAATACCAAGATACTCTGATGCCTGAGATTTCCTGTGGTTTGGAGTCTATCATGTAGGCTGTCATAGAGTCTGACAGAGGCTGGGAGATGCAGCATGGACTAACAGCCTTCATCCTGAATTAATTCCAGTAATTAGACTATCACAACTACCACATGTCGTTTCTCTGATAAAGAAACAGGAGAACAAGGAACTGTGAAGAGGAGAAAAAATTACATTCAGCCTGTTTTCTCAGAAACATTGAATAAACCATGACAAAATGGATCCATTTCTGTTCTCCAGCAGTTAAAGTAATGAGATGCTGTGAGAACAGCTTGTAAATATTTTAAAAAAAACAACCAAACTTCAAATACATATCTGAATTCTTAAGAGCAGAACCAGTGGAAGTTTGGTTGGAAAATTAGTTTAATTTGAAAACAGTGTAATTACGAAAGAAAGACATACCTTTGTGAAATCAGGTCATTAAATATTTTCTAGATAAACATCTTGGGTCAGGTCCTTTCACAACTTTTATATAAGACATCTAAAGAGCAACAGGTAGCACTTTGCTTTGTTAGTGCTGAACTATTCACCTTAGAATGTTATTAGAAGGCATGAAATGACTGAAGGGAATCTCTCAAATAAGATGTAAAACCTGAAGTCCCCAGCAATTAGATTTCTGAAAGGATCTTTACAATGGCCTAAACAAATTACATCCAATTATTATCCCTTTATTCCTATGTAAATGTACAGGTGCATCAGAGCAAAACCCTACATCTTTCTGTTAGTTTATCCCAATTACTTTTGATGACTATCTGCTGGCAAATTTTAGTTAAACTTGATAGAACAGGAGAGGTTTCAAAATCCCCAGACATTTCATGTTAGTAGCTGTCTAAGTAAGGAAGAGAGATCCCATCAACACTTGAACAAAGCCAAAGTTCACGTGTGTCTTGCTAGGCACCAGAGAATCAGCTTTCCAGGCAAGAGATTTTTCCCACATGGTTGCTCCAGAGTCAATAATGCATGCCTTCTCACTGGAACTTTTCCTCTGGTTGAGGTAGTCAGAATGGTTCTCGCCTCTGAAGAATCTTGGATGTCTAATAAGAAGTGAGTTTCAACAGCAGCTGTATTAAATTTCACTTACAAAATAAATCAAGCATGAAACAAATCCATAGGAACCAAAGCTTCATTAATTCCACTTCCAATAGAACTATTTGTTTACTTACCATGATTTCCCTACAGTGTCCCTGAAACTGCACATAGGGTTTATTTCCCCTACTTCCTGCATCTTTGGTACATTTATTCAAAATTTTTATAGATCCTGCAAATTTTGCAGAAATAAAGCATCTGCAAATTAGTACTTTTGTTTTACTCTTTACCATTGATTTTAATAGGACAATTCAGGAAGGAACATGCTCCTCATTACCGGACTGGAGGTAGGCTTCATCACTTCAAATTTTGTGCATTTACAGTAGAGACATCCACATTTGAGCTAATTATAGAAACTCCTTTTATAGTCACTGGAAACAAATAAGTATTTCCAAACTGTGATTCATCTCCTCCCAAGGTTGACATATAAAATAAGCCAGATGAATCACACTCTAGAAGCACTCTTATTCTCCTCTGACTATAAAGGGAGTTTGGTCAACTGTCTCACACACAGATCTCTGCTGTTGCAGAAGTCTAAAGTTGTGTGGTGTGATATAATTTTACACATCTAATGCTGATCTACAGTGTTATAGGTGTCCTTAACCTGGAAGTAACAGCATAGAGGAATGATTGTGGATCTTAACTCTCATAGGTACCTTTTGAAGCAGGAGTTTAACTATAAATATTTACAATTAAGGAAACAGCACCTTTTGTGTTAGAATGGTAATTATTTTTCCTACATGGAATGTGTGGGGTATAATGGTATTTCTGACCTCAAGGAGTAATTAGTGCATTGGGCATTGGGATTTTTTCCCTGTATTTTTCCTATAAATCAAAGTTTACTATCCAGAGAGGAACAGAGATTCCTGTATAAACCAACACCCAAGCATATTTTTAGTCCATTTTAAAAAGTATTAAAAACATCATTTAATGCCACTGGAATTCAGGGAAACAACCTGATTCAAAGTGCTTAAGGTCCAGCAAAAATTGTAAACTCT
This sequence comes from Grantiella picta, assembly GCA_013397955.1. Classification (NCBI taxonomy): domain Eukaryota; kingdom Metazoa; phylum Chordata; class Aves; order Passeriformes; family Meliphagidae; genus Grantiella; species Grantiella picta. Next base: position 340,584 of record VZRM01001582.1, read on the forward strand.
TATCTTCCATTTATCTCTCTAAGTGCCCATTTCACAACAGTAAGTAGGCAGATGGCTCTGTTCTATTTCTACCACACATTTAATTTTCTGTTTTTGTCTACCATGCTTTTTGACTTAAGTTTAAAAAGTTTAATTAATTCAAAGCATTGCATATATTTTAAAGCCTACTCATTAGCACTCTTTTATGTATTTTGGATTTGTTTTCAATGTTTCAAATAATTCCACTGCAAAAGCAACTCACACAAAGCAAAATGTAGCAATAGAACTGATACTGCAGTAGCTTTAGCCCATTTAATCTCAGTACAGAGGATGACCCTCTCACATTCACACATTCTAAGAGTGTAAAGGGACCAAGGTCTGGGTTCCTGTGAGACTTTGGTACTACTGCTGATTGCAGTCAGGTCCAGATTCTGTCACTGGTCTTCCTAGAGGTGCACCCTGTGCTGTGGCAAGCAACCACATGAGAGATATTCACTGATTAGAGCCCAGAGATTTCACAAAGGTGATGCTCTCAGTCTTTCAGAAGGAGGATATCAGATTTATTGCTTGTGCCTAACGTACAGGTACAAAAAGAAAAGCCTGAAATTTTCCCACTGACACATTCATCCTCTTTCACCGCATCTGTCAGATTTATTTAACATCTCTTAGTTGCTGCCAAGTCCCATAGCCTCATAGAAGTGAAGCTTCTGCTGTTTGTCCCCAGGTCCATCCAGCAGCAAGGCTGAGCATGTGTTCCCAGCAGGCACACACACCGTGCAAACACACACAGCTGGCAGCACAGACCAACACAGACAGAAAATGCAGCTCTCACATGATCACACACAGAGCCCATGGACTGATCCCTCCCACTCTCTGGCTGAGCAACAGTGAAGCCCATTATTGGGAAAATATCTGTGAACATGTACAATGTGGATGTCTCCAGCACTAGACTCACACACTCTGCCCAGTGTCAGACCCTGGATCCCAGGTTCCCCAGTGGCTGGCACTTGTACAAAGAAGCCCTCAATGCTGGAACCCCACTTTGGTTGTTGCTAGAGACGTCTTTGCTTACAGCAGCACAGGCACAGACACACATGGATCCCCTGAGCAGCTGGGCTCAAAAACTGGCACTTTTCTATCAGGAATGCCCTAGCCACCCCTGCCCATGCACACTTGCACAAGTGGTCTCACAATCAATCTCAAGACTGCACAAACTCTCTAGAAGCAGGCTGAAATCTCCTGACCCTCCAAATAGTCAGCCCAAAGACTCTCTGGTTTTGCCAGGATCTATCTTAGGTATCTGACTCTAAAATTCTCCTCACTGGCTAGCCCTGCCAGATATTCACTGCCCAGCACATGCAGACTCCAGTTTGCTGTACTCAGACCCTAAACACACACAGAAGACAGAGAACCTGACCAGGAAAAGTTAGAAATGGAATTTAGTGGGGAGACAGGACAGACCATGCTGCTGAGGCACAGAACATGTCCATACCAGCATGCTGCCCCGGAAAGCTGTTTACAGATGCTTTTTATGTCCTTATCCTTCTGTTGTCTCATTCTTTCTCTGCCCCATTTGATTTTAATGCCTCCCTTTCCCCAGCTTTTATTTCTACAGTAATAAGTCTTGCACAACCCCAGGTTGCTCTGCTCCTATGTCTATGACCCCCATCCTGAAAGAGCTATGGTAATTTTCTCACCAAGTTATCCCCAGGAGGACTGGGGCCAGAGCAGGAGCTCATGGCTCTGGCTGGGGCACTGGGGCTCCCCGGCTGCCCTCTGCCTCTGTGTTCCTCTGTGTGTATGGGAGATGAGCTTTATGCGCCTTGACAATGCTATTCGATTCTTTTTTTCAAATCAGGGTAAGATACAGCATCTTTAAAAAACAGTCAGATAAAAACTACACTTCAGAGCTGTCAGAGTAGGATTAATCTACATTTCTTCCTCTATTTTTTTCATCATCTCTTCTGTTGTTGGCAGATACAGCAAGGACATGAAAGTCATGAGCAGCATTTTAAAGCATAAAGGACACAAAAATACAGGAAACTAAGGCACTCCAGCCACCCAAAGAAAAGTTCCATACATATTTTAGTACTTGAGGAGGTACATGCTATTACTTGCTGTGAATCACATTCTTCCAATTGTGTGGGATCCGTTGCATGGCTTTTGTTTTCACTTCACTCACATTTCTTATAAGGACTGGGTTCACATCGTGTAAAAAGTATAGGATTAGACACAGATGAAGGACACTTTCTGAAGCACAGAACAGACAGTCTTTGCCAGTAAGAATAGCATTCCTAAAAGTTGTGTGCCATCTGAAGCCATGATTACAGGTTGACAAATCCTCTGAAGAAAGAGCAAAAGTGTCAGGTGTCTATCTTCATCGAAGACCACATTACAGCCTAGGAGAAAAATTACCAGTCCTGTTAGTCTGATAGTGAAATAGGAAAACAATGAATTATAGAAGGGAAAAGTTAACTTTTGCTTGAAGCATTAAACTGAAGGTCTGTGTCACTCTACACTCTGCACTCTGACCTTGGAGAAGGTTAACTCAGACATTTTTTATGTTTAGGTTTCACAGTTCAGTGTTGAATATTTGGGATCAAAGGAACACACCACCAAATTGAGCTAATCAAAGAAAAAGCACATTTAGAATTTTTTAATACAATCAGAAGAGAAAGAGCTAACCTACATGTGAATATCCATGACTATTTTAATTTTTCTTAGAAACTGCTCTGGATGTCATCATGTTCCCAATTATAAAATAAACTGTTTCTCTATTTTAGTAATTAAAAGCAATCTAATAATTAAGAATGAGCAATGATAGTCTGCTGGCATGCATTCTAAGAGAGGTCACCAGATGTATCTGTTTTGATGATGGTGGCTTTATATTTAATTTGAAAAGTAGTTTAAGCAGTGAAAAAAATATGCCAAAATTTCCTTGAAAATTACAATGTTTCTCTGAGACCAGGTGCACTGGTAAGACACCAAGATATTCACCGCAAAGGTACCTACTTAAATCAGTGAATGTTTTCAAACTTGAAGTAGCTCAGGTAAAGTTGCTTGAACATTAAACATTTACCCATAACAGCTTAAAGATAGCAGTATATATTATACTGATTATAAGACACAGATCTTTCAGTTAAGAAAAGCATAACATGAGAAATTCATGCCTTGAAAGATGTTATGCAGATAGGAATTGATGGATGGGACTGTACACTGAGTTTTCTGATGGCTGAGCCTGGGGGTTTGCTATGTCACTCACACATGTGTACAGTACTAAGTTGCTGCCAGAGATTTTATTTCTGCTGGCTGCTTTCCTTTTCCTCTGTTGCAAATGACATGCTCCAGGCTGCCTTTCGCTCCAGGTACCACAGGAAGAAACAGGAGGTAGAGGCCCAGCAAACATCCTTAGTTTGTGGCTTGACAAGCCAGCAAATTGTGAGAACAGAGACAGACATTAATTACATCTTCCACTCTGTAAATCCCCCTGAATTTACAAGTGTACACTTCTTTTACATGTTTGCTGTTAAAAACAACTTGATGTTCAGTGTTGAGAAACTAGTGAAGGCTTGTGACTCTTATGCCTACACTTGCAGTCTTGGCATAATTGTGTCTTTCAGAAAACTACATCTATTGCATTTGGCTGAGCATACTGACACTTCAGAGTACCTTTTACAAATGCCAAACCCCTACTTAGCTCTGCTTGTGCTCTTCTCTTTCAATTTATTTAGGTACCTGGAAACCTCTGCAGAAATGACTGAATAATTGTCTCATTGTAACATCGCAGTCTTTTTGGATGACAAAAAGCTACTCAAACCACCTAATGCTTACATTAATGTGACCGTATTAATTACTGGAGACCCATTAATATCAAAGGTGTTATTGTTCACACTTCAAAAATGTTCTATTACATATATATGCTTTTAAAATATTTGCATTATAATTATATATTACTATTGGATTTGTGGTTAATTTTCTATGTCTTATATCATAAAACTAAGCTTTGGGAATGAGTGAAAAATTAATTTTGGTAACACCAGGGATGGATGGGTTCCAATTATTTTCTTCTAAACTAATCTGAACTCCCTTTTTTAGGATAAATCAGAGCACTGCATGTAGAAGGCATGTAGGAGACTGGGGATAAGTAGCACTTAGCAGCAAATTAAGGCCAAAAATAGTGGTCAGTTACAGTGCTTGTTTGGTTATTGACTGAGTGCCTTTACCAGTGATTTTCCCATATGATTTTGTGCATGTAGCTTGGGTAATGGATAAAAGCAATTTCTCTGTGTGCCATGTAGCATTTGCTCTAATGTGACTCATCAGTCTACTGTGCAGAGCAATGATAGCTCAAGCAGGTTGATATTTTTAAAGCTAATGAGCCACTGATTGCTATGTGAGCGACTGAAGCTAACAAGACATGCTCTCTTCCCGTGATTTATAGGGATGAATTAATTAATATGATCCCAGATTCCATCTCCAGTTAAATACGTGCCTTTCCTGCAAGCTTCATAACACTGAGTAACTACTAAATATGGAGATGAATATGAATGAAGCTTTGTTAATGGTATATCAATGTTCAAATGACACCCTGTGAGTGTGTTCATACATATACTTTAAATAAAAAGGTGAATAAAAATATTAGAAGGTGAAAACTGATAACAGAATTCTATATGGATGAAATGAGGAAGGACTAGAGAAATACTTTACTTCTCTCAAGGGATCTCTAAAGAAGTAGTATTTTTACCTTTTTCAGCCTAGAAAGGAAGGTCGAGATAATTTTAGTATAAGGGTAATATAAAAGTGGGGTTTTTTTGGAGTTCCTGGGGCAGTTATGGAAGAATATCCACAAAAGCCCACTTCCACAGGGCTAAATACAGTTTTATAGGTTTTAGGAAATTAGTATAATTGATTAAAAGCACCAGTTAGGAGGACAAGTGCTGATGCAAATCCCCCCAATTAAAGCCCCTTCTCTGGAGCCCTCCACCCTTGGTACTAGTTGTACTTGTTTATGAAAACGTGTTTTGAAGATTTTGTTCTCAACCTTGGTTCCCAGGAAGAACCAAGATAGGATAGTGGTCTTGTACCCACAGGGCTTGGAGCTCTGGAATGTTTTTAAACTTTCTAGCAGGGGAAAAGTGTAGGGAAAAGTACTGGGAAGGCTACATATACATATAAAAGCAAAAGGACAAAAGTCATCCAGCAGTATATGTCTTCCAACATTAGTGAATGGAGATGGTTCCTAGCTTCCTCTTCCCTTCAGAAACACTGTTTTAGAAGTTACAGCTTTTGAACCATTAGAACTTTAGGCACAGTGGTGTTAAGCTTTTCTCATGACTGGGCAAATCATGTCATATCCTTTTATGCTGGTCTGTACCAGACAGCTCTGAAGACTATCACCATAATGACACTGGATTTGAGGTCATCCCAGCATGAATGCCTGTGCATCGTCCCTTGAATGCTTCTTTCCTCTCCATACACACCTTATGACCTGAAAACCATACCCCTCACCATCAGTGTGGTCACATTCAGAAGGTGAAAAAGGAAGAATTGATTTTAAAAGTGTAGGTTTAGATTGCAACCTCTTTTTTTTCCCTTCCCTTCCCTTCCCTTCCCTTCCCTTCCCTTCCCTTCCCACAGTTAATTTATTCCCAAATTAGTGTTACATCATCCCCAGCTTTACAAATTGCTGAATGAAATATAGTGTGAAACTATATGCAAATGGAGAGCAAGTCAGAAATACTCAAGACACTAATAATAAAGATGCTAGCAATGGGAATAAATTTAAGAAATATTTCCAAGAGGGAAGAATAATATTGATCTTTTTTGACTATTTCTGCTTTTTTTTTTTTTT
>VZRM01001582.1:346462-422543 GCA_013397955.1 Grantiella picta
TAATGATAGGTCATATAAATCACACATAAGGTTTTATGTTTCCACTGTAGTTCTAAAAGATTTGTGTTTTTCATAACGCTAAGATTATGTTTATATTGTATTACTAATTTGATAAAGTCATTCTTCTTGCATATCCCTCTGAGGAGTGCCAAAATATCACAGATAACAGTGAACAACATTCATTAGTTTTTTGGGGGTTTGAATTAGTTTTGCAACCTTTTTCAATATTCTCAGTTCTTCTGCTTTAATATTATTTTATTGCACTTTAAAAGTTCATTTACTCTAGCTATAATACTGGAGAATATATTACCATGGTTTACCCAGTATTAAGCATCTGATTAAGGTGGTTCCATCCTTGTCTCCTCTGATTCTAAGATATTAACTGTAACATTATGGATGATTGATTGAGGTATTTTTCAAAGAGAACTTGATAGCCTCTGGGTGAAATTGGGTGTCCTTTATTGAAGCCATTCTGAGGAAAACACCCAGGAACAAACACAAATAATTACTTCATAAAAATTCTCTCATAATTTTAATATGAGTTCTTAGGTTAGGAGAATTTTTCTTGTTTACACTATTGTGTTCTGATTCTGGAAAATTAGATACAAATTAGATACAAAAATTAGATACAAATTAGATAAAAATTAGATACAAATCTAAGCTTTCACTAAGGAGCAATCCAATTGCTGTGGTTTTAGAAAACAGTTTTTAAACAGATGACAAATACAAAAATAATGACAAATTTAACAGATGGTGGAGATTTTCAGCAGTTCCATTTAAAACCTGAAATCCATATATCAAATCTCCTGTTCCTAAGAGCATAATTTTTGAATGTTTCAATTTCTGAAGGGCTTTAAGCTTTTTCTTTCACTTCTTCTATTAAAATACTTGTTAGGAGAAACTGAATTTATGTAGAAAGCTACATTAACCACACACTTTAGTATATTTAAAAAATAACTATCTCAGAACAAAACTTTCAGTCAAGTAAATGGTCATGCATACATGAACATACACACATTTCCTCTTGTTTCAGAAAATACAAAATCAATCTCAATCTAAGCCATTGTTGCTCTACATTGGGGATAGAGAGTGAAACAAGTCTGTTGGCACATGTTCCATTCAATAAGGTGAGAAGCAAAAAAATCAGTTGGTGGTTGTGTCTCTTGACCTTGAACACTATTGTGGCTGAAAGAACACCTCAGCCAGTGCAGTGTCTTCTCCAGAATTAGCCATTTTAACGTTATTGTAACAGAGGCTTGTTTCCACTCCATGTTTTCAATGAGGAAAGAAAAAAAAAATCAAATTCATTGAATATAGACACAGCCATGAAGTGGCAAGGAGCTAGTTGTTCCTTAATGTGTATTAATTAAATATTAATCTTACTATTTAGCTCACTGAAAAGCCAGTAAACATACAATACTAAACCTTTTGTGATATAGTTTAGCTTAATTCCTTCCCTTCTCTCTCTTTTATGCTCAGTCATTAGGATATTTTTCTTTCATGTAAAACACCGCTCTTCAAATGGGATTACAATAATTAAATTAAAATGCAAAATCCAAAAAATAAGTAAGACTTCCAGTAATAACTTTTTTTTTTTAATTCTTCCCCCTCCCAGTACCTCTTTAATGTTTTTCATTTTTGCCCTAATGAGTTCTCCTCTGAATTGTTTCCAAGATCTTTGGCATTTTGTCTGCGTGATGAAAATTAGCAAAACAATCCCTATTGCTTTTTACCAAAAGCCTGATCATTAATGCATCTAATTAAGTTAAGCTTAATATTTTCCTGTGCAAATTTATCCCCTGAAGCTTTTCAGTTCCGCAACCTCAGTTTGAAATTCATTTAACTTGAAAGAATAGAGGATGTCTAACAAGGTCAGGTGTATGAATGCAATACATAAATAATATGTATCAGCATTCCTTGATGTGCTGAGTCTGGCTGGGATGGAGTTAATTTTCCTAGGCAGTGCTGTGCTTTGCATTTGTGGCTAAACCAGAGCTGATAGCACACCAATATTTTGGCTATTGCTGAGCAGCTCTCTGCAGCAAGGCTTTCCCTGCAACTCCTGCCCTGGTGGCCAGAATGGATGTGTGGAAGAGTCTGGGAGGTGACACAGCTGGGACAGCTGAACCAAACCAACCTAAGGGATATCCCAAATCATGATGTCTCACTCAGTGGTAAAATTTTCAGGAAAGGAGGAGGAATGGGAGCATTTGAGGTGATGGCATTTGTCATCCAAATTAACCAATGCACACACTAGAACATGCTTCCTAGGACATATCTGAACATCTGTCCCTCAGCCGGGCTCAGTTAATAATTTGCTTTTTTAGCTTTACTTCTGCACATGACTTTACTTAGTAAAGCGCCTTCATCTCAAATAATGAGTTTTTTCATGTTATTTTCTCCCCTGTACTGCTGATGAGGGCAAATGAGAGAGCAGTGGAGTGGGGGTCTTATAGGAAGCCAAGATCAACCCATGAACCTGGGAAAGAGGGAGTTGCCTGAGAAGAATTTCCCTGGACTTAACAGAATCAAGCAAATATACGAAATCAATGGATTTATTCTGAAATCATCCCATGAGTTCTATGCAAAGTCTGCCCTGTGGATACTGAAAAGCTGCTAGCAGAAGTTTTTCCCTGAGAAACTCTCCTTTCCCATGCAAGCTAGGAAAACAATGAGATGATTTTGTAAATAGTATCGAACACCTGCTCTTTTCCTGATCTGTTTGGGTTTAAGGCAGAGAGTGTTTGGGGCTGGGCACTGTAGGACTTCAGCCAATCACCCTAGGAGGTGGGTGACCACTGGCCAATCACCTGTAGGATTTTAGCACATATAAGCAGAAGTTGTAAACAATAAACTCTCTCTGCTTCTTGCTAGATTCGTGTGTGCCTGCTGCATTGTCTCTGGGTACTACAGTGATACTGCCCCATAGATATCACTAACCTTTTGCACTGATCTGTGTCTGGATAGAATACCAGCTTTCAAATAAAAGAAATATAAAGCAGAACTACCAAGTTGCAAGCTTCTTGTCTTAAGGAGTAAAATTTAATTTTTGCACAAAGCAGAAAAACTAAATTTTACTGGAGATTTCAATAGATGCATCTGCTCTGAACTAATTATTAAAATAAATGAAAATAATATGGATTTTGATCATCTCATGTTTAAGCAAAATAAAGAAATTCACTGGCTCCAAAATGTCATGGGATTTATACCGAACATATAAACAAATACAAAGAGTACTGGATGAGATCAGCTTTGTGATCTTTGCAACTGTCAAGTTAATTTTAAGAAAACAATCTCAGATAAATTTATCTCTACCTAATAGGATTGCAAAAAGATTTTTTATGGATGTCTATTCCTTAAATTGAAGTACCACATCAGGTTTTAGTTCAGATTTTCAATTTAAAAGAGACAAACTGTATGTATTTTTAAGAGATATATCTATATAAACATAATTTTTTTTTGGTGCAATCCAGTTAAATCAAGAATGTTAATAGTACTGTGAAAAGCTATTTTTTTTGTTCAAAAGGAGGAATAATTGAAATCAGTGTCTTTTTTTAACTGCAACTCCTGAATCTTTAAAGGTTTGCATGTTTTGAAAGTGTAATCAGAATATGGAGAGGGACTTGCTCTGTTTTGTCCTCCTCCTCTATTTTAATATGGGAAGCAACGTTAACCAAAAGGTGTTCTTGACCACCTGCAGTGTTGAATGAGCTAATTAGTGTTTTAGGTACGAGGAAGCAATACGTCAATTATGAGGCATAGCAGATTTTGTATAAAACTGCAAAAGTACTGTCAGTCCTGTTTCTTCAAGAAACAAGAAAGAAACAACAAAGAAAAAAATAATGAAAAGCATTATTTTAAAATTATCTGAAACTCTATAAACAGAATACTATAAATCAGAGAGATAATCTAACTATCTTCCATTACAAACAGTCTTTTAACACATTATATACCTATTGTCATGGATAAAATGTAAGCACTACCAAGAATCTGAATTAAAAAATCTTCATTAAATTTAATTATTTTCAGTTTATTTGAATACTGGGCACAATTTATGTGGGGGAAAGGGTTGCTTGTTTTTGAGTAGACTGATTGAAAATATATGGTAGTCCAAAAGGCAGATAGCTGTATTGGAGAGGGTGACTGTAAGGCATTCAGTTCTTAGCTACTGAACTTTTACAGACAAGATAAAGAAATTATTTCAGCAGCCTTTGTGTCACTTTGTGCCTCCTCATGGCTTGGGATAGTGAAGTGAGGGAAAATGGATAAGTTTTCCTGACATGTGTCTGATGTTTTCAGCTCTCCTAAGAGACTGAAGACACCAACCTCTATCCAGCATAAATTATCAAATAAATATTTCTTTACATTTTGGAAAATGAAACAGAAGAGGACTTCTAGCCTGTTTCTTTTTATTTTTTGTTGTGAAAGTATTACCACAGACTGAGAAACTGCCAACTGATAACTTATTAGAACATTTTGTTCTGCTGCCTTTGGACTAGAAGTGTTTCAATGTTTTTTCACATGCAGCTAAATACCTTCCTGCAGCAATTCTGAACTAACATGTTGAATTTAGGTCTTTTGTGACTCCCTAGTACAATCAAACAGTGTGTCTGTTGCTCATCACCCATTAGCCCAAGGAGTTAAAATTCACCTTATTTTCACAAGGTTTGAGACAAAACAGAAAAATTCTGCAGAAAACTTGAAGGGACTAGGAATGTGAAAATCACTTGTCTGATCTCTAAGCAAGCCTAAGCTTATGCTTCAGTCTCTGTCATCCCATCAGTGTTTTTGAAATCCCTGCAAAAATGATTTAGCTGACTTTTTTTTCTATACTCACTGAGTCAGCAGCGGTATCAGATGTATTATGTCATCATTTGATGCCTTCCACACTGCTGTCTAAAGGACTGAACCTGAAACTTTGCATTCTGACACCACCATAACTAATTTCTGTTCTGTTCGCCTCCTCTAAACACTAAGCAACTACAATTTTAATTTCAAGCTCTAGTTGAATTTTAATTTTCAAAAATCTTAAAACACATTATCTTGAAAGAGTAACATATTTCTGTATTCTTTATTTTTGTCGAAATATGTTTCTCTTTTTTTTTTTTTTTTTAAATTGAGGTTTTTGCTAATTTGGCCCAGCAGGAAGATGGTGAGCTATGCCAAAAAATTCCATTCTCAAACAATTCCATGATTCATTATTTTTCTTCTGGACTTATTTTGCACAGTGTCCTCCACTGGGTACAGCATAAAAAAGCAACATTATTGAAGAGATGGCCTATATCATGGGACCACAAGACATATATAAAAATCTATTTATAAGTTTTATTTTTTAATTTATGGATGATAAAAGGTACATGAGTCTATGACCCACAAAGTCAACAGAACTGGAAAGGGTATCCTTGAGTTTTGGAAAAATCAGTGGATCTTAAATGTGTGAGAAAATGTTCTGTAATAAAGGACATCTCACTGGCTCACACTTAAACTATATTTCTTTACTATGTAATTTCATAATAGAAGTTCTCCAGTGAAAAGAGCTTAGAAAAATAAGAATTATTAAAATATTAATGTGGTTTGGTTTTGCAAGCACTTGAAAAAAATAGAGGAATTTATTAACAAAATACTTATTAACAAAAAAACCTGGTTTTAAGAGACATAATAACAAATAAAATAGAGAAACATAAAGAAGAGTAAAGCAAGCAATAAAGGAAGACTTTTTGTAAAGGGCTAAAGATGATTTTATCTCAATTGTAAGAATTTAATAGGGATATTTTCTTAATATGATCTCATACACCCAAAGTTAAGGCTTAATCTTGTAAATTGAATAAATGTATTTTCCTATGCCTTGAAAAAGTATGATAGTTTCACTAAATATCATATGCAGCTTAAAAATGAAGCTAGTATTTAAAATAAAGGAATTCACATTTTTGCAAAAAAAATTATAATATTTTTTCATATCGCATTATAACTAATTTTGTAAATTATTTCATTGAAAAACTAGTGTTATTTTGCTTGTTTTTAAGTATTCAGAACACAAATTTGGCAGCATAAAATGTCACAGGCAAGTAGTAGTATTTTTATCCTGTGTATTGACTGCCAGAGGGAGGATAATATACCCTGCAAATGAAGACTTTGTGATCCAATATCCAGAATCTGGATTTTATTAACCAAAATACAGCTCTGGATTATATAAGAATATGTGTTTTGAGTTTGTTTGCTTTTTTTAGTCTTAGTCTTTTCCAAAAAGAAAAGGACCAACTAACTAGTTAGTTGCCATCTTGAGACTGGTTGGCTGACCAACAATATTTTTATAATGAAGTGGTCCACTTTAAAAGTAAATTAAATAAACTCAAAAGCTCAACATCTACCAAAGCAATGTTGTGTTAAGTATAAAGTAATGTTATATTTAAGTCCTTACAGAACCTGAGGCAGGGTTTCTGTAAACAAGGGAGTGAAAATTCATCTTTGGGGATTGGAAAAAGCATGCAGCAGTGCGTGTGTCTTTTTTTAGATATTTCTATTTTCTATAACAGTTCTCAGGAAACCTAGCCACATTTTGAGGGTACAGAGATCAGGTGACAGAATGACCTATTAGAATTTACACAATCTTTGTTTACAGAACACGTAGTTCTGAGTTCAAATGCCATCAATATCCTATTAACTTATGTCCTGAAGTAAAATGAACTAAAATGTAGATTCAAATAACAATCATTAATCTGCCATATATTCTGTCACTAGAAAAAAAATTGCTACTGCTACTTTTTGTCTACCCTTGTGTAATAATCAGAAAAAAGTGTGATGCTTCTATGAGTTTTTGGGTTTTCTTATTTCTGTTTTTGAATACCTCATTTTTATGCATATGTCAAACTGATAAAATGTGAACTTTTAATTTAATAAGCAAAGGAACTGCATCAAAATGCAATTGATCTTCTTAAGCAAATCTTTAATGCCTTTTCTCTCTAGTTGTTTTATATTTCCAGCAGGAAGGGAAAAAAATAAATACAAGATGAATGAACAGATTAAACCATGAATGACAAATTGGATTCTGCCAAAGCAAATAATTGACTATCCTATAGAAAAGCACCACATCCTTCCAGAATACCTAGTCCAAAATTGAACACATTTGGCAGCTTCACATTATAATGGAAGCCCTATTTTTTGCCATCCTGGAATTTCAGCCTTTTCTACTGAATTCTTTTGTAAGTTTTAAAATGGAGACTGGGACTGGGACTGGGACTGGAACTTCAGCACATTGTTAAAATCAATATAGTTTTACAATCATGAATACCCAGGCAGTGTCTCTGGAGAATTACCAACCTCATGAAAGCACTTGGGACAAAATTTTCAAATTGACAGAATTGCCAATATATGCAGGGAGTGGTTGTCATACAAATAACATGAAAATTAAAGACGTTTACAAGCCATTTTTACCAGAAGAAATGCATCAGAAAGGTCAAACTACACCTACCTTATTGCAGGTGCCTGAGGAGCAGGAAACCATATGAGGAGCAGGTGCTGTTTGAGGAAGAGTGTGTGAGGTCTCTTGGCTTGCTCAGCCAGAGAAGAGGACACAGAGAGGAGACCACACCGTGCCAGGGGAAGTGGTGAAGCAAGCATCAATCTCTTCTCCCTGGTGAACAGAGATAGGACACAAGGGAATGACATGGAACAGTGCAAGGAGAAAATTTCAGTTAGATATTAGGAAAAAGTTCTTTACCTGGAGGATGGTTGGGCACAGTTCCCCAGGGAAGTGGTCACTGAACCAAGCCTCACATATGAATTCAGCTTTTGGACAATGCTCTCAGGCACATGATACCATTCTTGGGATTGTTCAGTGCAGGGCCAGGAGCTGGACTTTGATGATCCTTGGGAGTTCCTTCCAAACCAGGATATTCTGTGATTCTGCAAAATAATTCTGGGGCAAATACATGCAGCAGGTATGATGAATGCTTCTGGGAGCACTTTATGGAAATTAAAAGATGAGGCAATCCCTACCAAGTGAAGTATATTTAGGAAGGGACAAAATCATATACACATTCTTTAGATACCTTGAATGATTTTTTTCATCAAGGACTGCATGCAGGCATAGCTGATATTGTAAAATTGGAAAGTATTAAACAAAGACCACTCACGTAATTCTGAAAGTCTCAGGGCTACAGATTACCAGTGGCTGGAAAGGTACTTCAGAGAAGTGAGCAATCAGCAGACACTTGCCTTATTCTTGTCCTCCTCAAGCAATTTCTGCTGTCCTGTTGAAGACAGACTTTGGGACAGACAGACCAATGATCTGATATCACAATTCTAATATTTTTAAAGTTTGATATTCAAACTTTTACAAGCTTCAAGCAGTACTTTCTACTTTGATACAGTCAAAAATATTCTCCACTGAAGTGATTTTTCTAGACCAAGACAAAAACATGGGCACATGCTTGTACTGCTGTGACACCTCTCTACTCTTTTTGAGGTGAGTGGAGCCTTTAGCTAATATTCCACACTGCATTCTTTTTTACCTTTGACATTATTAATTCATTTGCTGCTTTCCCAATGATTAAAACATACACTTGCATTTGAAATTCTGACCCAGCATTTTCTAGGTTGAGAAGAATATTTCAGGCTCTCAGAAATACACCATTATCTCAGAGTTTATCAGTCTCAACATTCATTCCAATTCTTGAGCCATGCTAGCCAACAGAGGTGAAATTCAGATTGCTTCACTGTATAGTTGGCTACTACCTGCAATGGCTGGAAATTGCCCTGTGAAAATAGCTGTGTCTCACCGATCAGCATCAAAAGCAGATCAGAAAGATTTGAACATATATATATATAAGAGTGCCTGAAATATCACCTTTCTCTTTTACTGTTACATTGACCTTCTGCAGAGTTGTTACTTTTATAGCGGTTAAGGATTTCTCTCATCTTTTCTATTCCAAGCAATTGAAACAGAGACTTAGGCTGCTGTAGTCCTACACAAAGGAGCCATCTGTGCAAAGAAACAGTACCAGAATTGAGGGAATATCACCTTCCAATGCGAAATTTTATTTTCCAAGGGAAATGGCTTTGACCCCATGATTTGGCCGACAGATTATATATAGGTCTTTGTCATCGTATTTTAACTAATCTGGACATCTGGAAATCTGTTGGCAGGCTCTATTTGACTCTTTCAGTTAATGTTTCTGTCCAAACTATTGCTTGTCATGAATGCACGTTTTTCTTTCTCCCAACAGTTTTAATGATTTGAAGTAATTGTCTACTCACCAAGGTCATCTAAGCAAGAATACATCAGTAGTGCTGCAAACAATTGTATACAGCTCAGGAATTTATATACTTAAAATGTCTAAGCACATCTCAGTGTAATTTTTGTAGGACTATACCAAAATATTCCATTTATGTTAAGTGAGAATATTCACAAATATATTGAAGACTGTATTCTTTCAGTGGTTATCACATATCATACACTGCCTTTTTGTGGTGAAATATAACAAAGGACACAAAGTACTCTAAGTGGTTATTTGCTGCAAAAATTGTGTTGTTTTGTGATAGCAAAATACTCAGAACAGCAGATATCAGTGGAGATAGATAGGGTTTTGTATACAACATTATTCTACTGCAGAACTGAATGTGTTTAGGATTACTACTTTTTTTTGCTTGAGCTCATAGTATCACATTTATCTATGTTTGAAAGTTATTAAAGTCTTCATTAAAAAGATGCTTTTCTGTCTCTTTTTGTTATTATAAAGCATCCAGGTGTATTGTTTAGAAAAATCCAAGACAGATTGCCTGGAATCAAATTTGTTAGATACAGAGCAATAATAGGTAAATTCAATTCCTGGATATTGGTTGGATCATGCTGCAGTGTTGTTGTAAACCTTGGTCTTTCATATGAAATACAGTTTTATGTTTTTTTATGTTTCTAGAATAAGCAATTTGCTGACCATTATATGTCAGAAATGCATGTTAGATATTATTTCATTGTTCTGCTACCCATAAAATCAACTTTCTCTAACACCAGGTTTTCACCTCTTTAAATGACCATGTCATGGTTTAAGTTCAGCTGGAAATTAAATGCCACATAGCCACTTGTTCATCTCCTCTGTCTCCCCACTTCCCTTGTAGAATGGAGAGGACAATCAAGATAAAACTTGTAGACTGAGATAAGAACAGTTTAATAATAAAAAATAAAGTAAAAGTGCAGAAATAATTGTAAATGAAAATTATATTAAAAGGAAAAACCAAGTGATGCATAATGCAATTGCTCACCACCCCCTGAACGATGCCAGATTCCCCCCCAAACCCAGATTGGCACCTCTTTCTGGTAAATCCCCCAAGTTTATATACTGGGCATGATGTTCTATGGTGTGAAATATCCCTTTGGTCAGCTCAGGTCACCTGTCCCAGCTATGCTCCCTCCCAATTTCATTTGTGTACCTTCTCACTGGCAGATCATTAAACAAGAAAAAAACCCTTGACTTAGGATAATGTGAGTTACCTTCCTATGCCTGTATTGCTCTAAATTGCATTCTGTGCTGCCACTTCTGAGTGTCTCAGCTATCATACCAGCCCTACATATTTCTCTGTTTCTCACCACTAAGTATCTAAGTAATGAATCCAAGTTTAAAATATTTCACTCTTCATAGAATAAGAGTTTTCTACTGTGATTTTACCGTAAACAAAAATAAAAATAGACTTGGATCTGGTGAATTAGAAAAAATGCTAATCACAGCTAAGGAAGTAAGACAAGCTATTGGAGGGTCTAGAAAATTTCACAGGGCATACCTGGCAAGTGTAAGTTCTAAGGCATTGCAAACTCCATCCAAAACTGATGACTTAATAGCAATGGCCACAAAAAGTATTAAAAGGCTGCATGGTTATAATGCCTTCATGTGCACTTGGAATGTTAAATCCCATTACATTCTACAGAGAAGTAATCAGCACAAGCAATGGAGCCTGGAAGAAAATTTGTCTTGTTCTAAAGTAGAGCTCCTAGCAATTAGTCAGCCTGGTTGCTTTCTAGGGCATAATGGAGCTTAACCACCTAACTCACATGCAGAGATAGGTAGGAGGCTAAATTTGGATGTTTCTAACAGTTTCAATTCTTCTGATGCAGCTGGAAAGTCTGACTCCTAGATTAATGTTGGATTTACCCTCCCTCTGGCCTAAGGCTTCTCTATCTACATGGTTCAGCTTTAACAAGAACAATGAAAAAAGGAGGTACTTGGAATTCATTAAAATGTAGGAAAACTCGCTAGGACATGTGATGTAGATCCAACACGCTTAAGATTATTAGCTTCCCAAATGGTCTAACCAATAGATGGGGAAAAGACTGAAAATTGCAACAGACAATTTTGGTTGAAATTAGGTGTCAAAGCCTGAGAGAAGCATTGGCTTCCTAAGCTCTCCATATGTAGACCAGACATGCCTCTGCAGAGGTGCCCTCACTTCATCTTGTACAGTGCTGAGCTGCCCTGAGGAGAGAACAGATGTGATTGCTGCCTGGGACTTGCAATACATAAATCACAGGTAAAGTTGTGCAGCCTTAGATGTGTTCAACAGGTCCATACAGGAATTCAGCCCAGGAAGAGAGGTTGTCAACTGGCTTAATCACAGAAGCTTGTTTTAGTATTATTTAAACTAAAACATTGTTTTATATAGAGAGGGTTAGTCATGTCACCTAAGTCAGATTTCTTATCCAACTAGACTGTTTTTCTGCTGAGAATTGCCAGGGAAACTCATGTTCTAAGCAAGCATCTTAATTGAGGGACTGAAACTGTAGAGAGTAAATTACTCCCTTTGACATATGTCCCTTTTTGGTGTTTATAGAACAAATCCCAGACTTTTGAAGTGCTGCATAGTTATTATATGCATGTCAGTCCCCAAATGTATTCTACCTGTTAGTCTTAAGAAACATGGTTTACAGCCTAGGATACCCAGGATTTGCTGCATTTTAAAAATCCTGTTACTTCTTAAATAATAAGCCAGAAATTGGCTTGGGGGAAAAAAAAGACTTTTCATTGATTTAAGCACTCTAATAAATTGATAAATTTAAGGCAACAGACTTAAAATTTTCCTGTGGATTCTAATCAGATTGTTGACCTAAATATCTTTTGCTTTCAAATTTAAAAACAAAATAAACTAATACTAGAGCTCATATAATATTCCTCAAAGTCAGGAAGAGTTTTGATTCATCCCTATGGCATATGAGAGCATTAAAAGGCTTAAAAAAAACCCAAAGAGAATAATTTTTAAGAAAAGCTAGAAGAAGTATATTGAAAAGAGTTTATTTCAGCAGAATAAAAGGATAGAAAAGTCATAGCTGTAAACCAACTGAGTTTATATGAAGAGGGGAACAGGTGAAGACTTAAATCTTAGTAATTATGAAACTTCATGAACAACACTAAAGTTTTGGAGAAACTGCAAATAATTTATGCTGTATGTTAAGAATTATCAAGGCATGACTGAATATTTATTAAGGAAGAACATTCTTGTTTTGAGATTGCCTAAGGTTTTGTCAATGCATGAATTGACAGATGTAAGGACCAAGCTGAACACAACCCCCAAAGCTGAAGAGCGAAGAGTAGATTTATTCCATCATCTCACTGTCTGGAGGATTCCAAAAGCAAACAGGGACACATACACTGCTAAGCTTAGTCCATTTTAGCAGGGGCAAAAAGCACAAGAGCCTATTCCTAGCCTCAACATATCAAAGGGCTTGGCACATGTGCAGTAATTCACAATGCTGTGCTTTCTATAGCCTCCGAGCTCCTTATCTCTCTTTCTCCCAGTAGGAGGCCCAACCATGTCCATGAAGAATGACTTTTAAATCTTTGACAGCTCCCTATTATCTTCTACAGAGATTCCACTTCTCAAGACAGACGGAAAACAACTCAAAGCAAGCACAATACATGAAATTTCCCACACTGAATTTTCTAAGCAGCCTCTCACTGCAAGGTCACCTTGAGCAAAAACAACTCTAATTTCCATCCTCAAAAAACCTCTATTTTCTCTCCTCACCAAATCTTCTGCTTTCAACCCTTGCCTCGCCACAGTCAAGTTAGGTTAATCACCAAGTTAAAAAGAATGCAGTTTCAAATATGAAGATTCATTTGGAGTGTCTCTAAATCGTATTCCTATTTTAACACAACCACTACATTTTGTATTCACTGAAATTCCTAATGCATGTTAAATTACTTATATTTTTCCCTGTGATAAAAAAATCTATCATATTTCCTTTACTAAAAATCAAAGAATAGTATAAATGTTTGTTGTGACTGTTTTGTTTTACTCCATTGTCCATGCACATTTTTTTCTTGAGTAATTATGTCTCATTGAACATTACTTATATAATATGTAACTAATGTCTCTATATTTAAAATCTGGTTACATCTGAATTAATAACATGGTCAAATAATACTTTTTAAACATAATTTCAAAATTTTAAAATAAAGCTAATAGATTTTATGTCATATAAATTATATAGCCACATATGGAACTTGAAACTATTTACTTTGAAAAATGAAAGCAGAAAGTAAGTAAATATTATTTTTACTATATAAGGAACAGCAGCACCTGAATACCCTTCATTTATCTGGAAGACATCAGAGTTTTTAGGTGAAAAGAAAAAAAATTTATGGCTGAATGCGTTTTAAATTTATTTAAATATCATTTATATAGAAAAGCTGACAAAACCTTGGGGATATCTTAAAAGCAGATCTGCATTCAGATTTTCCTAGGAGCAGGGATTATAGATTATTATTAATTAGTGTCCTGTTTATTAAAAATCCAATAAAAAGCACTAACAGTTTGTGATTCACCAGAAGTAAATAAGAAATGTTGACCAAATAATCCTTTTGTCAAGTGATTTTCATGTTGTCAGTGTTTTGGATTTTTTTTTCTTACAGTAACACTTCACTTGATATTAAATGCCTTCCTGAAAAAACAACCAAAACCCCCAAAAATAAAAAAAAAGTTAAAATCATAAGAGCATGGTCATAAATGTGTTCATTTCAGTTACAGCCAAAACCAGTTTCCAAAACAGTTATTCAAAGTGCTTCAGGTTTGGTTGCTCCAGGTTATTTGAAAGCCAACCCAACAAGTACACTGCATTTCACCTGAGTATGTCTGGCAAGATAAGCAAAACAGGATTAAGCAGCATAAATGTTCACATTTTATCCTAGCATTTAAAGCTTGTCTTAAGCAGGGATGTAACAATTCCAGCCAGAATGTTTTGGTTTTGGGATTTTTGTTCTGGTAGTCTTTTTCCCCATTTCAAAAGTGTCCTTTCCTTCACGTACCTTTCTTCCTACATATATTAAACTACATCCTTTGTTAGAAAGATAGAAAATGTCTTTGATGAGACCTAAGTATCACTCTTCAGTTTAAAAACTGTTCAGGCATGGCAAGAAGAGTTTCTCAGTGCTGTATGTAGAAGACACAGTGATTTACACTGGTCTGCAAGAGCGCTACCTAATTTTATTTGTTATGGAAATGACAAATGAAAAAGCTGCTCTATTTTTTTTTCTTGTTATTTGTTGTGTTTCTGCACTAGGTACTAAAAACCGTTTAATCATTGTACAAAATTAAGCCATCTACTCAGAATCCTTGCTCACTCATTTGATAATTCTGCCTTTTGACAGGAATATTGATGAAAAAATATATTCACGATCAAAGGCAATTGGTGATCAAAATTAAGATAATTACAGCTTGTTCCTTAGTATGTGAAGAATCACAAAGCCATCTGCATTTACTTCTTTAATTTTATCTACTTTTACAAATTGATTCTTTCTTTGTGCCCTTTAGGGATTTAATACCTTTTTTTTTTTTCTTTCTGGGTGGATTTTTTCCATTTGACAGACTCTTATCTTAAACTGTAGGCTATTAGAGTAATCTGTCAGATAACTGCAGGTTAGCCTCTATTCTGCAGTGTGCATGCCCCATAGGCTGAGAGAAAATTTCAGAAGAGTTCTTTATGATCTTTTTTTTAAACAAGGGTATTAATTCTCAGCATTTATTTTGCATCTGTAATGTGCTTGGAATCAAGAAAGTAAAAGAAAATGACTTGTAGACAAACAATTGTGTGAAATTTTAGTATAACAAAAAGTAAACCATCTGGAAAATTAAACAAGTCGTTCCTTGTATAATTAAAGTTGTGATCCTGGTTTTCAGTGATTCCCTGATCTAATAAATAACTAGGTCATTAATACCTCCTTAAGGCGTTAAGTTGGTTCTTTTCAGGCATCACTCACTTCATCTTAATTTTTGAAAAACTTGAAAGAAACATTTATCTTCTCACTTCTACCACTGCACCATATCTTGCAAAAGACTACCACAATTTAGTTTGTTAGAGCATATTCACAAAAATGTAAGTGCAGGGAAGGATGGTAATAAACAAAGCATTATTAGTAAAAACAGTGAAAAATATTGACAAAGACCATCAGAAGTAGATTCACTGGAGCGACTAAGGAGTCTTAGATTCCCACATTTAAGCCACCATATGTGTAATGTGCTCTCAGTCTTGGCTGACACACACCAGAAAGCATGCAGAGGGTCTCTGCAGCAACTTACCCTCAGGAACAGTCTTTTAACAGAGCATTTATGGAAGAATTGTCCCGTTAACTCAATGATAACTTAAAGGTTCTACCCTGACACAGATCTCATCCTGTAACTCTGGTGTAAGTGGCCTGCAACTTCTTTTCTAAAAAACCACAATATTATGGAAAACTGGATTTTTTTTTTATTTTTAGTCATGTATCAGAACTTTCAGGGAGCTAAAGTATTTATGTAAAGAGGAGCATGATGTGAGAGGATCTTTCCAGAGATTAACCATTTTAGAAAGAGAAAACGACTGTGAAGAGAGAAATGCAAAATTTCTGTTCAATATAGTGTCTCACTTAACAAATAGTGTAGATACCTTGTTAGACCTAAGCATATTGCACATAGAGCACATTCAAATTAAAATCAGTTTTTTATTGTTGGAGTGTAAAGAAAGTTCAAAAGAAAGGGTACGTCATATTTTTAAGCCACAAGGCTACTTTTTGTCTCAGAACATAACATTTGATAACATTTGAGGCTTGCTTGATACTAAATGCTCATTATTTGTCATCAAATCTAGTTTAAAACACAGAACCCTAGAGGTTGCCTAGCATTAATTGTCTCTAAAAGTTAACATAATTTATTATTTCTACTGTGAAATGGCTAACTTACACATAAGAGTGCTCTATTAAATGCACTTCTATTGTCAAAGTCAACTGCTTCTGGCAGTGCCATTCCTGAAATGCTGCTGATCAAAAGGTAATGAGAACTGACAGGCAACATCACAAACGTTCCATGGTAAACAGTCTGTTAGACCAGGAATTGAGGGAGTGCTACTGATTGATTGTTTCTACATTAGTGAAATCTACCAGAAAGAATAAGGGTTTCTTGACATTCACTTGCACATCAGGATGAAGGAGCCTACACATTAAAGCATATTGGAAATAACCTGCTGCTCTGAAATGTATGGAGGTGTGTATATAAATGACTTTCAAAAAAAGTCTTAGTATCATGGCACTCTAAACCACAAACTTCTCATGTTTTCCTTTGCTGCACACTTATTGTTGTATCTGTCTGAGTTAGGGAACCCCAAAAGTGTAAATCAAGAGAAATGATCTCACAGATGAGATAATATCCCAGTTCAGTGCATTTCTTTCCAACTTTCAGTACGGTGGTTTGACTAATGGTTACAGACCCAATTTATAGATGTAGTGCTATATTCTTCAATTAGTGAGAAAAAGATAGAGCTCTAAATTCTGGCTGTGCATGTCTGTAACTGCAGGGATCAATATTATCGTTTGAAGTATAAGTACTTGGATTGGTCAGTGACCATTAGTTTTTGTCCTATATTTTGTGGACACAGCAGTGTAATTTCTTCCTACTGACAGCCTTTAACATACCATTATCATGTCATCCTATCAGTTTTCTGCTTTAAACAATCCCAATTATTTTTTTTAACAGCTCTGTTACTCTCCACTGGACTGTTTCCAAGTAATTTAATGTGTTTGAAGGCTCAGTGCTTTTCCTTGAATTTTCATATACATTACAAACTGGTTAACATTTTTCTCATACAGTGTCTAAATGTTTAATTGCAAAACAGAGTAGTAGGAAATCTGGAACAGACTTTTTGAATGCCTTGCTTGATATAACTTTCAATTTAAGGACTATTCAACATTGTTTAACTATCTACATACCCTTCTATTATGGTTTAATCTAGACAATGTTTGCTTGACTTCCAAAATTTTAGAGGTATTCTTATCTATAATTTTTCCTACTCTCCTGTCATACATGAGAACTTTTGCCCTGTCATAAAAAGACATTAAGCTGCTTTGATTTGTTTTGCTCTTGACAGATGCATGTTGACTGTTAAAAATAGATGGTTTATGTTTTTGTTCCAGATTTCTGAAATTTTTTTGTATACTGAAGCTAGGCTGAATTAGCTGCAAATCCCTGACCATCTTATTTTCTTTTTTTTCTTTTTTTTTTTTTCCTTTTCTTCGAAGGCAACATATACATTTGTAAGTTTCTGATCCTCTGGAATTCCTCCCTTCCTTCACAATTTCTGTTATTTTTTCTTTAAATGCACAGGTACACACAGTTCCTTATGTAGCTTATATGAATAGTTACAGGTCCACTTTACCTGAGACTTTTTAACAAATCCAAGTATTCCTGTCCTCACTTTGGCGTCCACAGTTATATATGTCATTAGTAGTACTGAGCTTCTGATACTACTTATGTTAGTATAAGCTGAGCAAGAAAAGCTTCAACTTGTCATTCCTGTCATCATCTATCATCAACCTTCTGTTTTTACTGAACACCTCACAAAGGAATTTCTTGGTTGTATTCTACTAATTTACTTATGTAAGTGTGCTTTTTCAGAACTTGGAAATCCTTTATCAAAAATCCCTTTCATAATACACTTGTAAAATGGCCAATTAGAGGTACAAGAGCAACTCTACTACAGCATTTCTAATTTCTGAGTACTTGCATTTACACTCTGAATATTATATTGCAGAACTATGTAGAGGAAAACAGAAGAGACAAAATTGTTACCTTTGCATACCATTTCCCTGTTCTTCGAAAATCCAATAATTGTAACTTTAACACACAGCAATACAGAAATTTAGGTTGTTAGAAATTCTACTCATTCCTGCTTCCTATGACGGGTTTATTAAATCATGGTAAGAAAACTCACACAAAACAGTTTTAAATAAAAGTCAACCAAATCAAAACTCTTTTTCAAAATAATACCCTTAGTGCATATGAAGTTTTCAAAGCAAACAAGTTTGTATTTTGATTTCACAAAGAACTGTTCAGAAATTGTACAGAGTTAAGAAAATCTTTGTACATTGTTAGCTTTAGACATGGAAAGGTTAAGTCACATGTTATTGACTGTAGCCATTTAGTTTGCCTTTTTTTGTTAGTAAATGCGGAAAGGACAGTAGAAACTTTTATAACTCAGTTTCCCTGAGAGTGAAAATGTATTAATGTTGATCAACCCAACCTGACTAAAAACTAAGCTTTTTTTTCAGTATTAAATTAAAAACTACCAAAACACACACACACACACACACAAAGTTGTGCACGAACATTCATACTTACAGAAAATTAGCTGTTTTTCAAACTCTGTTTACCACTGATTAATAACAATGCAAGCAGCACAGACTGAGAAAGATCACAGAAGCCTATGTTCCTCAAGGCTGTTACTTTGTTTATCTAAGTTATAAAGCCAGCCAAAATATTTCCATCCTCTGCATTTGTTTGTATTAATTCATCACATTGTAAACCATAAAATGCCAAAAGCAACTGACCTCTGAATATACTTTGCCTATCCTCTGGCATATTCTTTGCCTATGCCAATAGAAAACTTAAATTCATTCTTAGAGCTCCCAGTTCATATCTAGAAAACACAGATTATGAAGCTGAACATGGTCCTTTGTATTGAAGTGCTCATGTAAATAATTCAACATAGCCAAGACTGCTTTAGGAATGGACATTTACTTCTTGTGTAGTTGAAACTGAATTAATTACAAAACAAGTTACAGGTGATTGTCCTATTTAATCCTACTTCAAGTATATACCCAGGGAAATAGTGGTTTTCATTCCATTTGATGTGATGGTAAATTCATATATTTCCTAGCCTTTTCATATTAGAACAAAACATTCAAATAAAGAGCACAGGTGCCTACTGGTAAGTGAAGACCAAGGAGACAGGTACATAATGAAAATAAGTAAAAGTATCAATCACTATTTGGTATAGACTGAGAAAGCAGTATTACAAGTTTTTATGAGTAACCTGAACAAGAGTCCAGATAAAGAAAACTGCAATATAGCTGTCTTCTTGACCGTACCTTGATATAGGAAAATCCCAATGGGACTACCACAGAGAGATTTGCATTTACTGTGCCACGGTGTTATATAAAGATGGCAAATTTAAGTATTCAGGTCTTCCTTCTAGAATTTTTTTCCTAATAATTTTGCTTCAAGCTTTTTAAATAAAAAAACTTTCAACACAATTACTTTTAAAAAAAATGCCTTTTTCTTAATTATAATTAAACATTTCCTTTAAAACTTGATTTAATATCAGTAAGACTATTTCTAATATGCTCAAAGGAATAACAACTGGGTTATTTAGACAATACATAAGCAATATTCTCTTCAACTCTTAAATTGCTCTCCCTTGTGGTTCTATTTATCATATGAAGATGATAAGAGAAGGACCAGATGATATTTGTAGAAAAAATAAAGTTCTCTTCTTTGTTTTGATCCTTAATCCCTGGTTAATAGTCACAGAAGAAAATATTGAATTAGAAGCCACTTGCTTCAACTTCAGTCTGATAGGAATTCGTATAGATGTTGCTTTTCATATCATCATACAAAATACCTACTACGTTATGAAAACGATTATTTCAGATTCATGGAATCCTAGCATGGTTTGGATGGAAAGGACCTTAGTGATGATCTGATTCCAACCCTCTGTCATGGGCCAGGACACCTTCCACTGGACCAGGCTGGTACAAGCCACTTCCAACGTGACCTTGAACACTTCCAGGGATGGGGCAGCCACGATTTCTCTGGGCAACCTCTTCCAGTGGCTCACCAACCTTCTGTTCCCATAAGTTTTCCTGATGCAAGAAACTAAATTACTAAATTCAGTATCTAAAGGAAGGGAACAAGTGACTCCTTTTCAGAGTGTTAATTATCATAACCCCTAAGTCTTTTTCACTATCTGTGCATTGACAGCATGATTAACCATCTCAAAAGTGTACCTACAGATTTTTTTCCCCATGTCATGTATGACCTTTCAGCTTTAATGAAAGAAACCACTGCTGTCTTAAAGCACAGATTATCAAGAAAAATTTATTTTAATGAAAAGTTCAGAATAATTTCTGACTATCATCTATTAACCAAACAATCATGTTTTTCTATTTTCTGCAGCTTTTCATCACAGCTTTATATTATTTCCAAGTCATGGTACATGTAACATGGGATCAGAAAGAAATTTCTCATCATTTTTCAGTTAAAAGTTTTCGATAGTCTGATGTAGTGCTTTTTTCTGTGAAATTTTAATATGGGGTGAATCAAACAAAAAGAGCTTTTCTTTGCTGATTAGGACTTTTAGCATGTAGATTGAATGCATAGAATAGCCATGATGATGACACACACATATTTTATGCTTTTCTAATATGAGAAAGATGCTGATTGTTGGAAATTAAATGAAAAGAAATTTAGTATGACTAAACATACAGTAAAACCGGGCTGAAGTTTAATCTAGAGAAAATAATGAACATACTGGGGAAAAAGAGAATATGAAAATATGGGTTAAAAATTAGATTAGACAAGGATACTATTTTCCTTTCCTCCCTTTCAGTAATATTATTTCCCTTCTTCACGTCCTTTCATTAATATTATATTTTATTGATGCAGTAAGAAAAAAAATCTATGAAATCTGACATATTAGAATATAAATTAATGCAATTAGTCTAAGGCAGATTGTCAGAGGAGGGGAAAGAGGAATAAAAACCCAACACTTTTCTCTAAGGTCCTTCTATAGTGAAGCAGAAGAAGATAATTTTTGGGTTGGGATTTTGCAGAAATATTCATATAAAGATTGTTTCTGGGAGGCAAAAGATTCATGAACTACACAGATATAATAACTCATAAATAGCATGTTAGCATGTTTAAAATGAAAGACAAATATATTGAGGATAATAGCTGTATAAAGTGAGTAGTTGTCGAGGTTAGAGTGTGGGATGATCATAATGAAAAGCTTTCCTCAAAATGTGATGCATCACCTTCTGGTGAATTTCAGCCATAATGTAAGAAAAAACCCAAACCCTCACCCTATAAGGTGTAATACATATAGAGTCAAATATTACATAGGACTCTGTTGATAAGAGCTTTTTTACCTATTTTCTTGCTTAATGATTAAAAGGGACTTTTTTAACATTCAGCAAATTAAAACTTTTAATTGTAACATTTTAGTCAACCCCCTCTTTTTTTTTTTAATATTAAGGTATTTTTTAAAAGGAAAGCTAGTCTTATATATGAGTGAAAGACTTTACAAATTTATGTATTTAATTATTTATTATTGATTGATGTGCTTGTGATTTTGTTGATATTTTTGCACCTACTGAAAGGAAAATATAAATTCTCTGAGTGTATATAAATAAAATGCAGTCTCCTAGTTCAAAAAATTAGGAATATCTCCTGAGAAGCTGCAGAAAAGACATTTGGAGTAAAACATCCCCAGAAAAATAATATAATGGCATTTTTGTGTCACTAGCTGGAAGATCCTGGCCTTTCCAGTCAGGATCTCAGCTTGAACTGTGATTGTCACTCCAGCATGCAGGAGAGTATTGGGGCATTTCTAGATAAACAACTACCAGAAGTATTCGCCTGCTGCAAGATTATGAGTTATGATTTTCAGCATGTAACCTGTCAAAGTCTATTAATCTCCTCCTCTCTTGGATATGTACTGATCAGGCTAGTGATGAGTTGAGACAAGGCTTTGAGTGTACACAGATCTAAGATACAACAGCCTGTACATTTCCTTCAGAGCAGGACATAAAAAATACCAAAGCTGTCTTTTATTGGAACTTTATCTTCAAAATCAATTAATTGAGATTGAGAAAACTCAGGGTATCTGAGCTGAATAGAAGTCAGAGTTATGCAAGCAAATGTTTCCTCTCTCCAGCAGTCTTTCAGAGTAGATTCTTTCCTTGAGTTTGCTTTAAAGATAGCAACTGCCAGTGGGTTTCTGGGTTACACCAAACATTACAGAGTACCTAAAAAAACCCCATATTTTTTTCATTTTACTTGTTCTGTATCATGATTGCCTTCTACCTATTCTTCTTGGTCCTTTCAGTGTCTGCTCTTACAATTTTCCTCTAAGGGATGAGTGTCTTACTCCTTCCAGCCTGCCTGCCTCTTATCCTATGAGTGTAATTGCACAATATACCTCATCAAAACATAGCTTTCCAACAAATAGAAGAAAAATGCATCATACATGACAATCACTTCCAGAACTGTTCTCAAAATTGAGAATGATAGCTTTAGTATTCCTACCAATAGTTGGAGTTAGCTACTCACTTCCTTTATAATTCAATGCTAGCTCTTTTATACCTGTCAGCATACTTCATTTATCAGGACTATCAACCACACAGATTCCTTTCTCTGTTTTAAGTGTTCTGACTGATATATCCATGCTTTGACAATTAACAGAACCCATACATGCTTTTGGTATGTAACCCATTTTCTAAAAAATAGGAGCAGTGTAGTAGTTGTGTAACAAAGCTGTGAATGGCTTCACTCAATGGTGAGCAGGTGCGTTAGAAAAAAATGAAAAAAACTTCATGCTGGAGTTGCCAAAGAGATGTTATCAGCAAAAAGAATTGGTTGACTGAGCTACTGACTGGAAGGTATAAAGCAAGTGGGGCAAGGATGACTGAACCTGCAGTGTGCATGCTGAGAGAATCAGCAGTCTTGTCAGGAAAGGAAACATATCATTAACCTATGATAAAGTAAGTCACTGATTTATAAAAATACATTGAGCTACAGAAAACAACCTCTCCACCTCACAGTGAAAATAACGTTGCTTTTTTACTTATAGACACACTGGTAGTTCAAAGTAATTTGAGTTAAAAAGTAAACATAGCAGCATAAAAATATTGTCAGTGGGTGCAGCAGACTTTGAAGGAAATTAAAATAATTATGTTAAAATTAATTCTTTCTCTGATTTGACTCTTTCTGCATGGCTTAAAATTCTAAAACTTTCAATGTCATTCTTGTTCATTCTCTTTTGTAAAAAATAATCCTTCTAGCATTACTCAGCTGGCTTTCAAATATAAATCAGACTTTTATCAAGGTAATCTAGGCCAAATCTATTATTTCTTCTTTTAGAGTTATGCTTCTAACTCCTCTTCAGCAACTTGTACTGAATTGTATAATAAGAGCCTTTCCCTGCATTTTATTCTAATCCTCAGCACTATCAGTAACTGAAGCACTGTAAACCCCTGTTCACACATATCAGTTTGAAAAAAAACACCAAAATCAAACCACCAAATCTCTTTAACTATATCTGGAATGTATATCCATCTTAAGACCACTTTCAGGTTTATTTTCCTGAACTAGTGGAATTATAAAATTCAGTGAAAGCAGACATTTTAGATTTAAAAGAGAGGCCTGGCTCTGAAACATCTGAGTGTGAAATTCAGAGTTTCTCACATTTGGGTCATCTTGGGCTAATGTAGCTGGAATGAGTCTCCCTAATACAACTAAGATGATTTCTGCTCTATTTAGGATCCCTTGGACAGATGTATCAGAATACAGTCAGATCAGAAAGGTCCTAGAACTACCTCTTTCCACTTTGGTAATTAAATTTACACCAAATCACTCATTAAATTATTAAAATCATACTCATCCTCAAAAAAAAGTTAAACTTAGTAGTGCATACCTGTCTAGACACTACTGATTTTTTACAGCCACATATATATCTTCACAGCTTTGAACACTGAATAAAACTCCTGAGATTTCTTGGCAGAAATTTCTTCTGCTTTCCTGGATAGTCTAAAAATATGTATTTTAAATACTTATTCCACCTTAGAAAATAGATTTCTTACTCCCCCTCTTCACTATTACCTTTTCAACAGACTGTCTCCAAATAATGCATTTTTCTACACAGTAACATGACTATGTAGCTGTACTGCTTGTGGAATAGTTTGGCTGTATTGATAAGGAGCTTAAGAAAGTAAAGCCTTTCAAAAACAATTTAAATAGCAGCAGTTTAAAACTGAAACATTTCCCAATTTTTTTAAATTTCAGTTTATGGAAGCCTTTTTTAAGAGAATGTTGTGAACACAACTCGCATTAAAGCTGGGTACATAAAAAGAAAAAAGCTGGTTGCACAAAAAAGCTGGTTACACTAGTTTACATAGATATGCACAGAAATATGGAGACCTATGCAACCAAGTTTTTTTAATTTTCCACTGAGAGAAAGAGAATTTGCAAAGATTTTACTGTTAAATTCTGGCTGTTTAGCTAGACAAGATAACTGGCAGCTGCTGAGTATGCCCAACTAGGTTAGCCAAAATACTCGGGGCATATCCTTGCACCCAATCAGTAAATATAGTTTTATATTTGTGTAAAACATTCGCTTCAAAAATTGACTTATTTTTTCCTCTAATATTTCCTGGTGGACACCAGTAACTGAAACAGGTATCTGCTGTCTTGCATCATGCTTTGTCATTTACATCTGCTCTTGGAGATACAACCACCTGGTCACGTAGAAAGCATTGTATTCCAGCTGAAGAACAGAATGGTCCAAATAACTTGGTGTTTGTTTTTTTTTCAAATGCATATCTAAATAATCCCCTCTCTCTTAGGAAAGAATGCAAACATGATTCAATCCTGTCCCAGCTGGAATTAATAAAATATAACCTATGATGCTATAACTCAGAATCAGATTTCATGCCCTTAGAATATGGATAATTAGTAAAATAAGTAATTTATCAGAATTATGAGTGCACCAAATATAAAGAATCAGAAATAGTAGTCTGTGAAAGGCCTATCAGATAAACTGTATTCAGGAAAAAATTGAGACATCTAAAAAGAATATTGAGTAAGTATATAAGGACATATATATCCTGATGGGCAGGAGAGGAAAAAGAGAATAATATCTATCTAGTAAAGAGAAATTGGAGCTCTGGGGAGAGTAGAAGAGAGTGATATAGCCATGCACAGTGGGGAAGTGATTTTCAAGGATATTAGATATTGACATCTGTTTTCCTTTCTGAATTAAAATAACACCTTAGTGAGTTTAGGGAGAAGAAATAAAAACCTCTGTGCGTGTTACAAAAACAGTGTTCATTGTTTGAAACCTATTTTCTCTCTTTTTCCTTTTTTTTAACAACATTTTTTTCTTGAGCAGATTATTGTTACATGGACAATTTCACCCAGATTTAAACAAAAAAATAAATTTTGATCCACAGTGGCCCAGTAGAATACTGGGGCTTGTTTGAAATTGTATATACATATTTCCACATGGTCATGTTCTTTTGTAAAAACCAGGTCTGCATTTTATATAGCTAGACTTCTCTTGGATATGGTCAAAAGTTATAGTAAAGCTATTGAAACAAAACAAAACAAAACAAACCAAACAAAAAAAAACAACAACAAAAAAAAAATCATTGCTGTCACAGCACAGCAATCAAATTCAGGGGGAAGGTCAGAAGAAAAAGACAGCTGAAAAAAAAAATATTGGCATCAGTTAAAAGGCTGATATTCTCACTACAAATAGATGTTTTTTCTTCTGCTACCTTTCAATTGGCTTTTGAGAAAAAGAAGACATTAGGATTTTTTTAAATAGCGAATTTATTTGTCTTTCAATTTTACCACCGTATGACAGAACATAGGGTTAGAAGAGAACCACTTATTTGGTTGCAAAAAATGGTTTAGGAATACTTCACAATCACAAAAAAAATGTCTTTTATAGTAATAAAAGTCAATAATTACTCAAGTCCTCAAAGCCAAAACTCAAAATAAACGTCTTTTATACACCTTAAATTAAAATCAAAACTGTATGTTTTCTTAACTTAGCTACTTATCTTAACTTAGGTGAATTTTCTTTCTTCTGGGCTAAGGTATTAAAATGGAAAATGCATCAATATAATAAGCAATTAAAAACTAAGTTATTCTACATCCATACTGAATGGCCTAATTCATTATTTCTGGCATGGTGATGATGTCTCTCATTCCCTACTCATGTAAAGTACCAATAGATTTATTGCTTTAACTGTTATATTATTTCCTCTCCATCCAAATTTTCACTGGTATGTGTATTTTCATCTTTGCTGTTTTATCACTTGAGTGCAGTGATATGCTTCCATGGGTAATTATGCAATTTTTCACTAATGAAGGTGTTCTGAGAAATCACTTTTTTCTAGATGTCTGTGGGAAGGCTGTGGCCCATCCCACATCCAGAAGATAAGTAACTGGCAAATACAGAAAAAAAAATACCCAAAAAAGCCAGCAAAAAAAAGATATGAATGAGATCTTAGTAGGAAAATTGATTTCTAGGACAGCAAAAAAGATTTCTGGGCCAGGGAAATAAGACATGAGACTTTAATTGAGAGCTGGGGGTCTTGGTAAGGCAACCTGAGTGTTATTCATCTTAAAGCAAATGCAAAAATTCCAACAACAAGAGGGGATCTCTCTGCATAGACTGTTTAATGATCTTAAAATGCTGCCAAAAAAAAGCATGAAAATTTTAAAAAAACCCAACCTCTTTCATAGTTAATAGCTCTTCATTGAATACTAATGTAGTAGAAGAAATATATCTCAAATGAAAGAATATATTAAGGAAGCTATAGAATTAACAAAGATTTTTTTTTATCTGTGTACCAAGTGGTTTCTGTATTCAGCCAGTGCTCTAAACACTACACAGTCCCTGTAGACATGAAAGAATGGAGTCATTGCTAAGCATGTGAACAATGTGCTACATTAACTAAATGAAGACCAAAAAAATCAAGGAAAAAATGGAAATATTTTGTGCCTAAAAACTGCACATGCTAGGAAAACAAAATGTATAATGTAAAACTGGAAAACAGTCAGGTTTTCTATGGGAAACTGAGGTCTCTATTACATCTGAAATAGTGTAGAAGAAAGAAAATACATCTGAAAATGTTTTGTATAAAAAAGCATGTTCATTGTATTAAAAAACACATCTTAAGGTGGAAAAGCAAAAATTCACAGGAAAATCAGCTTTTAAAGAGAAACAATAAGTTCTATTCAAATTACTAAAAACTGGGCCGAATCTTCATTTTTCTTTTCCAAGACTTGTGAACTTCAAGAGCATTCCCTTCATAGTGGTGATATGTCAAAAACATCTAGCTTTTTTCTCTTGAGCATTACTTAAATATTACCAAGCATTTACACAGAAAGAAAAACAAATGCAAGATTTTAAAGCTTCTGATAAAATTGACGATGCTTTTCTTCTCCCAGCCTGAGAAAGTGGAGAATATATATAATAGAAATCTCAAATTTATGAGAACTGTTGATGCCATACCTTTCACTTTCTTATGCTTAGTTATTTTAATAATATCCTGAACTTGCATACTCATCCCTTTCTAGACTGAAAAATTAACAGATAGAACCATTGGAAGTCTGAAGGTTCTGACAACATTGAGCATTTAGTCTTTGCTGCAAAATTCCTTCCTTCCTTCCTCCCCCCAACTTCTTATTTACAAGAGGGAGGAGCAGAACAAAAGAGACAGGAGAAAGAAGAGTACAATCACTCTCTTTCACTGTTCTGACACCTGGATATTTTAAGGCAGATATTTATAAAAACATGAAAAGACTACGCACAAGTAGTAACAGAATGATTTTTTTTTGTTTAAAGTCTAGAACCTTTAAAAAACATAAGATGCAAGTTCTCCATTACCCTATTTGATCCAGTTGCTAATCAAAAAACCCAAATAAAAAATCAAACAAAAAAAAAAGATGGAACCATAATTTTATCAGTGATTTGTACAACTCTTTTTCTTAAGTAGAAAAGGTTTAAAACAATTTTCCTACTTAGAGCCTTGCCTTTAAAGACCAAATCTATATTTTAAAACTGATTTTCACAAATTCTTCTGAAGCTTTCACCTGTGTATCTCCTTCTTCCGAACACAGATTCCCCGCTAGTCTCCAGCAGTACCAAATGGAAGTCCTTCTGCCCCACAGCATTTATAGAAGTTTACAGTATTTAGTGGTTTTGCTTTATTCTTCATTTTTCAACAATTTATAGTGACCTTGAATGTAAAAAAAAAAGAAAGTCCCACGGGACACGGTGCTGCAATTGCTCCTCTGCCCACTCTGATGTGGTGGGGAAAAGGTTCATGGTGTGGAGCTTCCAACACCCCAGGGTGCAGAGGGTTGATAAAGCAGGAGTTTCTCTGGCCTTTCTCCTGCTGAATACAGCTTGTCCAAACTCCACAAGAGGAGTTTTTGCCCTTCTGCCAATGTCTGAAATGCAGCAGTAAATTTGTGTCTGTTCAATGATGGATGGAGGTCAAAGTCTCTTTGTTTCAATAAGGTTTGTTTAAACAAGCCTAGTTTATAAATATCAAAATTTACATAAGTGGCAGTTCATCTGACATTCTGCTGTTTACTTATTTCACTTAAGAGAGGACTCTTTTTTCATTCTCTTTCTGGATCACTCATAATTTTTGCAACTGACACAATGGGAACATGTACTGATTTTGTTTGAAGATATGGGGAAACTTGTACTACTACTCAGTTTTAAGGAGCCTGCTAACTATTTCTAGCCCAGCGCACTTTTATCACTTCAGAGTTAAACCTCAAAATAATACAGTCCACCCTGTCAAACAATCCTCCCTGTCAAATAATTTAAAACATATCTTTGAGACCAGACAGCTGCAGAACAGCAGTAGAAAAATTAATCATTTCAATTATGCTCAAACCGCTCAAGTCAGCGGTGAATAATGCAATACCTGACTATTTCCTCCTGTTTGATTACATGGAAAATATCTGTTACAGTGTTTCTGATCTGCTTAATGATTCAGCTGGAGTCTAAAATATGCCAACACCACACCTGCTAAGTCTACTCAATCACTTTCCAATTTTCAGCAGTTAACAAAACAAACCAACAAATTTATGCCACGTTCCTGGCAACTTTGTAAACCACCATATTTAGGGCTTTTTTTACCTTTATATCCTCATGTGCCATTCATTCAATGTGCAAAAAGAGTGTGTTGGAGAGGGGACCTCATAGTTAAAGAGAAATTCACAGCTGGCTATAGTGCTGCATTATTGAAAAGGGATTTCCTCTGAATTTAGATAGAAGGAAATTACAGTCTTAGTGACTGAGATACCTCCCAGTCTTTGGAGGTAAGGGTGAGAAAGGAGGCTGTGTCATCCTTTGATTTTTTTTTTAAAAGAAGGTATTAAGTGAAGAAAGGTTGAGATGAAAGGCGACCTCAAGGAAACTTAAGAAAGCAGAACACAGTAGCACATGGAAGATGCTGACTGGAAGAGATGTCCCCACTGTCTGAGTTTTGTAACCAAGAAAACAGGATTTGGACAACATTTTGTTTACTTGTCGACTTTGTTTGTTTGGTTTTGATTTTGTTTTGAATGAGAATATGTAGACCCAAAAGTGGCTTTTGCACTCAAAATTTTGGTAGCAAGAGCAAACCTGTGTTTTAGGCACAGGCTCCAGTGGAGAACCTCTGAGTTTGTGTTGCCATTGAAAGATGAGAAAAGTTTTGGAAGAACAGCAGAAATTTCATAGTCTGGAAAAAAAAGTTGAAAAATAAAGTGAGGCATGAAACCTGATTATTTTATAGGTGTTATTGGACCAAAGCTTAGGACAATAGCTAGAAGTTTCCTGAAATGGACTAAAAGCTGAATATGATTAGTTATAGCTTTGTTGGTCCATATGCTATAAAATGTTTATTTTACACAGCTGTCTTGTGAAAGTTCTATTTTTCCATGGTAAAATATGTCAGAGATGAAATGCTAACGTAAACAAAGGTTTTCCCACAAAATAGGCAAGAGACATGTGGAACAGTGAAATGTGGAGCCATCTAACAGAGATGATTTGTACCAAATATTAAAAGAACTTTAAAAGATTATAAGGTCACAAACCCCAGTGTAAAATGAAAGATCATGATAAAGAACAGATTAGAAATTGGAGTTTTAATAATTTATCAGATTTTTCCATCCATGAAAATGGTATTAAAGATATTCTCCAAAAAGATTTTATAGCAGGACTTGTACAGTAGTCACAGCTTATTATTAGTCAGATGAACAAAACACAGCAAAGACATAGAAGACAACTTGTCTTGTTTCTCCTGGTCAAACTGACAGTAAACCTGTAGAGGAAAATACTGCTGGGCATCCAAATGCAAATTTACCATGGGACTATAGCTTTTCCTTGAAGATCTCCTTAAAATATGAAATTTCACTGACTAGAGAAGAGAGGAAACTAATCACAATGAGATTTATAGTACTCTTTTGTGCTTTTCGCTTTTCTGAGTTTAATTAAGAAGTGGTGAAATGCTGAGCAATAGTCTGAATAGGGTGTGGGATGACAGAAATTGCCAATATTGTATCAAGTTATTGGAAACTTATATTAAATTTTGATGCTGCGGAAAAAATTACTTTTTTCAAAACTATCATCCGTGCAGAAACTGCTGTACAGGGCTTGAAAAGGTCACTTGGCAAAACTAAGAGGTCACTTGGCTAAGGCAGCCATTGTGCAATGTTATGTATTTCACATGGGATACAATCCTTTTAGGTTTAAATAATTCCTAAAACAAGTCCCCACTAGTTATTTAGACCTACTATTTTCCAACATAATGATAGTGTCTAGACTTAGGAAGTACTTTCCTAGAGGCTTGATAACCCCTCAAGCTACAGGTATCCAGGCAAGTTTGGCAGCCTAATCTCAAAAGCCAGGCACCCTAACAGTACTGCTTGTTATGCTTGATCTTTACATAACAGGCCTGAGATTGGAGCATCTGTCTTGGAAATAGTAGCCTCTAGTTCTAGGAACACCTTAAAATTAGGAAATTTCAGTGAACACACCAGTTAATGCCTACATGAGTCTATGGGGCTTTTTGAAACAATTTATCTAGACTCACACAAGGGCAAGAGTCACAAGATGTTAAATGAGCTGTGAAAGAAATTAACAGCAGTTCCAAAAAGGTTGAGGTTCGGTAAACAAAGTATGATATTTAACATGTTGTGTTGAGACATTCTGTGAAGAAAAGCAGATACCTGTGCAATCTCTTTGGATGACTCCGTTGTCTTCAGAGGCACCTAGTTCTTAATTTGGGAAATAGAGCAGTTAATTTGGCAAGATAAACAATTATTTTAGAAGTGTTGGATTGCCCCGGTAGTATTATTAATTTGAAAGCTTAGACGAACCAATCCCTGTGTTGAACAGATTAGAATTTTATAGTTTTATTAGCAACAGCTTGGATTTTTATTATGCTGAAATCGTGCCATATATTCCCTCCCACAACAACCTTCACCTTAAGGGTAAGGAGGATCTCTTTTGCTTTGTTTTACTTCTACTATGCTGTTAGACGGTTTCTATTAGTAAACTGACAGTTAAACCTTATTTTTAATTTTGAATTGTACTTTTTTAGGGAGAAGTGTTAAACTGTGAAGGTAGTCTCCAACATAGCAGGGATTCTGGGAAAACCTAAAGAGAAATCTTCCCATTGTCAATTTCTTCTCACAAATGGAACACCAGAATAAAGATATAGTGTCTACTTATTCAGGCCAACATGTAGCAACACATTAACTATGAAATTATTTCTGAAGCTACATAAAAAACAGATTACTGGATTTCACTGATTTTCTAGCAGGTATTGAATAACAACAACAAAAAAATTAAACTAATCTGAAGACAGGTAAGACTCAAAAGAAACTTATGAAGGTTCAAAGATTACAAATGGGCACGCTGAGGCAGTCCCAAAAAATGGTCAAACCTAAAACCCCCTGTGAAGTGAATAGAAGTCTGAACATACCGTATTATCATATTAAAGCTACATGAGGTTTTATTAGAGCCATAATAAGTACCATTTTAACTTGGTACTTTAAATACACTTTCATTTTGTTTTAAGTACACCACAGGACATCTAATTCAATATTTATTGAGAGTGTCACAAATAATTTATGAAACAACAGTTCCTAAGGATTTATGTAATGTTTAGTGACAACTCTAGATTATAATCAAGGTCATATGCCTACCTTTCTTGTTCTCTTTTGTCATTCACAATTTCGACATTCCTTTTCCCTTCAATGACATTCAAATTAGCCTATAATTAGAAGTACCAGGAACACACTCTATTTAGTTTGCTTTTATGCACATCTGGAAAACTGAGACAGAATTAGGCAGCTTCTTGTACCAACAACTAAAACAGCTTTTATAATTATGTAAAGATAAGAAACAACAAAATAAAATTATATTTCCACTTGGATACAAAGGAAAATAAATTTGAGGTACAATTTTCTAACTATTTTGGGAACTTGAATCTGTGTTTTGACTCTGCTTTCTATAAGAGTCATGTAATAACATGTTGGCAATTTGATTTTATTATGTGCCTTTGTACTGATTTTAATTATCAACCAGTGATATAGAAAATGTTCCAAGGGGGCCTGTTGTCCTATGGAAAGGATAAATGGACAAAGGAACAAGAGAGACGTTACCTTTGGAACCATCCCAGATAATTAATTCCCCTGAAGTACCAAAAACCTTACAGCTGTTAGTGCAGAAAGCCCATTGTCCTGGTGCAGCAGACACCGACTGAGGTTGTTTTTAGCAAAACACCGTATGCAACATACAGTAATGGTAAAAAAAAATAACAAATAGGGATCTTTTGCTTTATACCAGGCACCAAGGAGCTTCTACACATCCAGTATAAATGAATTGTGCTGGTTTGTTGTTCTTTGTTTAAAAAGTCTCTGCAATTCAAGTGATGTGTCCATATTAACACAGCACCCTTTTGTCCTTATGGGATAAGTCTTTTACATTTCCTCTATGCACAGAAAGTGGCTAAGAGTTGTGAGAAAAAACAGTATACAATTATGTAATTGAAGTCAATTCTGTAATTATTCTCTTTACTGCACCATATTAAGCATTGGGAAATTTGGGTAAAATGAGTTAGCAATACTGTAACAGTGCTGTGAGCTGGGCCTCAGTATGGTAAGCTTCCTGCAATGTCTGCTACATTTTTCACAGAATATATCAGCTGTGATAAAGAAATGGCATTCTCATAAGTTTGTACTTTACCAGAGAATAAATTTTGTTTTATAATATGAGAGAAAACAAGAGAAAAATGTTCTTTGAAGGTTGAATTTTTGTGTTAATATTACTATACTTTTTAAAAGCACATTGTTTCACGTGTCATTTTCAAAAAAATAAGGAAAATCCAAGAGTACCTACTTATAAAAGGTAGGATAGGCTTTGTTATGTCACTTCACAAGCAAACAATTTTAATCTCTGACTGCACTCCTTGCCTGAACAACATTTCAAATTACATTTTCTTGTGACCGTAGGAAATTTTTTATTTCCAGCATGTAAGTTTTACATACGATTTTACTAGAACACTTAGCTACATTGATAAAATTTGAATCTTTACTTCAAAGGAGCTAAGTGCTTGTAGAAACAAGAAAAAAAATATAGAGCATTGATTTTCTAGAAAATTGCTTTTACATGGACTACTATGAAGAATTATTGACTTGCAGGCTTCATAATTAAAGTCTTCATAGTCTTTATTTATACATATGTTTCAACATTGTATTTTTTTAAAAGCATTTATTCTGGCTAATACAAATAGTGGTTAGCAAGTGTGACAATAGTTTCTTCCTTTCAGTATTTTTACATTGTAATTTTTCATCTGTGAATACATAATATTTGCAAATAGAAAACCCATATAGCAAATAAGAGACTGATGTTCAACCAAGAAGCTGAACGATTCTAAGTTAAAATTCTCATTTACAATTAATTAATTTCTTTTGAACAGATTTTTCTCTCTCCCTTCACCATTTTTTCCTACTTAAACTTTCCTTAGAGGTTTTCCATGAACCTAACAATTGAAATAATTACATCTGCCAACTTATTGCAAGATTGCATTCTGTTGCTTGCTGCCAAAACCTACTGTTCATGTAGTCAGTTGTTAACTAAGTCATCTTATCTATTGTTTGACAGGATGGCCTTACTTATATATCATTCTCTACTGAAATATAATTTAATCACTTAACCTTGTTTCGTGAAAAGATTTAAAAGTACTATTAGCCTAAAACTGGTTTTCTGTGAACATAACAAGACTTAGGCCTCATAATTACTGATGAGAAACAAACTGTTGACATAAAAGGCCACCTAGTTCACTGAAATTTTTGTGAGGAAATTTTTCCACCTCTGGTAATTTTAATTGAGAGGAAACTTGAAAAATATAGAGAGACATTAAAAAAAAAGTAAGGAAGGGTGTTTCTACTCTCAAATGAAACTATTTAAAGTTTATGTTAAATCTGCTTTTTTTCTGAATTTTGACTTTTTCAACAATTAGAAATTATTTTATAAGGCTATGTAATTCAATAAGGCAACAAAATATTAAAAAGTCAAAATTATTATCCTGAGCAAACATATTCTTTATCCTATGACAAAGTCCCTCAACCAACATTTTTACTTAGCTCCCTCAAAGCAATATGCTCTCTTCCTGAGTTCAGCC
Organism: Grantiella picta; assembly: GCA_013397955.1. NCBI lineage: Eukaryota > Metazoa > Chordata > Aves > Passeriformes > Meliphagidae > Grantiella > Grantiella picta. Next base: position 381,232 of record VZRM01001582.1, read on the forward strand.
TTTGTACAGCAACATTTCTCTTCCCAGTTGCCAAATTCTCTGACTCACCCTTTCCTTCATCAAAACAAAAACCAATAACAAATGCCCAGTACATGGCACAGATGCAATTTCCTTGCACTGTTTTGTGAAACGCAAGTAGAGTGGCTGACTGATTCTCCTCCCAGGAGCTGGTGAGCAGGGTTAATCTGCCAGCTGTAGCACACTGAAGGCACAATTTGGAAGGGCTGTCTGGTGCAGTGAAGTTCAGCCCTTACCACCAGCCACTGTGCTCAGCTGGTTGTGAAGCACATCTGCCTTTCAGTCCTTCATGAAATCAGATATTTTCCTATATTTCAGATGACAGCCTAAGGAAAATGCCTTTGATAAGGATGGCTGTATAGCACAATCTAGAGAATGCAAGACAGTAATAATAGAAAAATCCAAACAGTTCTATTCTTGTCTCCTAAATGTGTACCTATTTTCAGATATTTTGGGTATTTTCCACTTTCCATAAACTCTCAGCATTCAAAGAAGGAAATTTTAAATTCCCCAGATCAGCATATTCATCCAGCTATGGTAGCTTTGAGATAAATAACTCTTGATGGATTTTTCTTCCATGAATTTTTCTGATTGCTTTTAAATTGCTGATAATCTTGGAAGATTCAGATACTTCTGTGGCATAATTCCCAGCATGCAAAAAAAAATTCATTTTTCTTTCTTTGAACTTGTAATGTCTTAGTGATATTTGATTGCTCACTAATTGTTTATTGTCTCCATGTCACACAATGTTTTTTACATATCAGCATCACTTTCTCTCTCCTTATGTCACTTTGCAATGCTGAAGAATCACAGTCTGCTCAGCTGCTTCTGACAAAAAGCTGAATATTTGATAATCCTGTCTGGAATTCTATTTTTCTAATTTGATTAAAATTTTTCTGATAAGAGGGTTATATGTGTAGACAACATTCAAGAAATGGACTCTGATTTTCATCATGTTCTACTGGTCTTCATGAGTTTATTATCCAGAATTAAAACAATTCATGCAACTAACTGCCTCCATATTTTCTGTATGAATACTTCTTGTATGGAAAATAAGCAATATAGAAACTGGTGAACAGCTTAGGAAATAGAGATGTGGAGTCTGCATGGCTAATAACAAGAAAATAAGCAAATCTGTATTCTATACAAATGATATCAATCCTGAAAGAGCAGAATCTGAGATCAGAGACAAGGCTGATGCATTTTTTTGACAGATCTTAATGAACATGTAAAGAATTCACATATTAATATTAATAAATAAATATATCTAACCTTTTAAAACACAGGGTTAAATTAATGTTGCATGGTACATTATTTAATGATGAACAGATGAGTTCAGCAACTACTTAAACATACTTGAAATTACTAAAATTCGAAAGAAGTATAACTTAACTTTGCAGAAAGAGAAACTTTCACTTCATTTATTTGAAAAATTACAGCCTCTGATGAATGCTTTGTTGCTTTATTGTTTCCACAGTCCATCCAAGGTTTAAATTACTATGTGACCCTCAGTGGTATCTATAGAGGGAGCTAAATGCAAGGCTTCTCCTGGTGTGCCTTGGCTTGGGCCCTCACTTTAGCAATTACAGGATCCCAGAATGTGTTTATTATCCATTCATTTCATCAATAAAACAGCCAAGGAGATAAATTCTTTATATTGAAATGTTCCCTCAATATTGGGCTTAGGCTGAGTCTTCCCAGCTTTTTCTCCTGAAGTATCTACTTTCCTTCTTCTCCCTCTAGGTTCCAAATTCTAAACACAGGTGGTTTTTTCCCTAAACCACATTTGGAAAAAAATAGTGAAACTTCTTACTCCTTTCTTCATGTGACAGACTCTTAGATATGCCAGTTTCTTTTGACATCCAGGGTCAAGAGGAGAGTAGTATTCCTGGTAGTAAAGTTTAGCACAAGATAGTTCTTTTAATCAACATGTAGCAGTGGCATCAATAAATATATCTCTGACTCATAGAGTGGATTTTTTTAATGTGAACATTTTTTAAAGAATAAATAGAGGAAATTAATATTGGAGACCATTTACACTGAGAGTTATAGGGGAAAATAGAGAGTTCCACGGAGAAAGGTGTCAGAAAATCTATCAGGATGTTCCTCTGGACAAACTGATTTGCTGGAGAAAATAATTTGAATTCATCTTGTAATTAATTTTCTGCTCCTCTTCTCTATGGTATGATCCCAGAACTCAGAAAAATATGTAAAAGTAAAGGACTACACAATGCTTTGTAAAGGTGAGACATAGATCAGTGCATCCTTAGTTTAGAAAATTATAGTTATTTCTTGTTTATCTGTTACTAAATCAAAGACCAAGTCTGTGCAGCAGCTGAGCTTTGTGTAAATTTCTCAGCTATGTAAGGTTTTATTTCTACCAGAACGAATGGAAATGAAGTTTGGGGATTCAGTCTGAACAGTGAAAAATATGCTGTGTTCCTTCCCATTCATTCCTGTGTTTTTCCAAACTTCCATCAGGGATGCTAATTTGTGTTAATTGATGCAGTTTTTTTCCTGTTCATGATAACACTCATTGTGAATCTGCTTGCCAGTCAAAAAGATCATAATAGACCATAATGGAAAATTTACTAAGAATAACCAGCCACTTCTGCAATTAATATCAGTATATTTTCCTATCACAAATGCTTCCTTATGGTGAACTAAAAGCTACAGGAAAAAATTGTCAGGAGTATCAATGAACACCAAGAGAGATTTTTACAAGTTCAGAGAAAAAGTAGGAGCATATTGTTAATGTATAGAGTATGGTACTGAAATGGAATGAAAAGTAAACCAAAATGCAAGAGATTATTTGTAAACCTGAACCACACAATATAAAGGACTAGAGTAATAGAAACTTTTCAGGTGATTCAATAAAACCTAAGTTCACAGCTCAGCTAGAAATAAGAGGGCAGATAAGATTAGGAAGCTTTTAAAGCTGGGTTTTTTTCACTCCGTTCTTATATATTTTAATGCTGTATACTGGAAAGAGAGCACTCACTTTCTCATTTCACTTTCTCGATTTTATTCACTTTCTGGTAACTTTTTTGCTATGAAATGATAATTTTGAGAGGACTTTGCCTTCCCGGAAAGTTTTCAATGAGCTGATGGGACATGTGTGTCCTCTAAGTACCATTGGCATGGATGCTGGCTGTTACATTGAAAAGCAGTTTTACAATTTTTGATTTCATTACAGGGTTGCAAGATACTGCTCTGTATCCTCCCATGCATGATATCAAATTTTTGATCCAGTTCTAGCATGTGATGAGTTAAAGCAAAAATGTATTCACCTGAGGAAAGATGACTTCCCCCTTTTCCTAAGTGCCACAGATCTATCAATTTATCTCCTGAGAACTGTTCTTAGAGACAGCCCTTGATCTAATGTCCAGATTTATAATTCCAATCCAACATCTACAACATGCTCATATCATTTTGTAGACATACTTGGCCTGCCTAATCCAAGTTTTCTGTTGAAAATCATAACTTTTACCTGAAATACCAATACCATCATAAAAAACCCAAAAATCTGTTTCAATGGTTCCTGTAAGTAGCAATGGGTTTTCACACTTAAACTAACCATTGAGCCAGGAATTTAGAAATTTCATTACATCTTCCTGGGCTAACAGTCCAAAGGAAATTGAAATGCATCTTGGAGACAACTAAAACATAATTCTTCACTGAGCATGACTATCTTTAAAACATACTACTCTTTCCAGAAAGAGAGGCTGAGGTTAAAAGATTGTATGTAAGCCATTGCTTCTCATCAACTCAACAGAGAAATGAAGAGGTCATCCTGGAAGAATGCAAGTCAGTAATAGAAAACAATGCTGTGTTCCAGCCACCGATCTGTAGCCCCTCTAAAAATTGCAGACAAGCTGCAAAACAAAAAAACCAACAAACAAATAAAAACTCCAAACAGATAAAAAAATCCAACAAAGCTGAAGCAAGACAGTCTGAGTTAGTTTTTTAGCTACCAAAACTACAAGGACTTGGAAGTCTTTTGATATTTTTTGGCCTTGACCTGTATAAATGCTGTACTAAGAAATTCTTCACATAACAGCATGACAGCATCAGATGATCTAAATTATCCAAATTAATGATCTGACAATATTAGTCAGGGGTTTTTTTGTCTTTAAAGTTGTTCGTCCAGATGTAAACACTTTTACTCAGGAAATGATTGAGGGTGCAAAAACAGCAAAGTCCTCTTGGAACAGCTGTTATAGCAGGAGAAAAGATTTTGAACTCTGCAACTCATTAATTTACAAGGTTAGAGGAGGAGCATGTGAAGCAGTAGGGAGCATGAGAGAAGAACAGAGGATTGGATGAGGTCAAAGAAGCTGCCAGATCTTTGCCCTTACTGTTGGAAACTTTTTCAGCTGTTAGGAGAAATGAAAATAACTAATCAACTGTCTACTCCCTTCACAAGTCCCAGAACAACCTCTGAGGCAGCCTTTTGTGCAAAAGGGGTCATATCTTGACCACCCTGTCATTAACCATCTAAAAGTTGTGGAGTAGAAGTGGCTGAAAGTCTTCTTTCTGCTAAAAGTTCCAGATCTGAAAACATTCTGTTTCAGAGGAACAGGTATATTTAGCAAAAAACATTGACCTACATTAATAGGAATATTCCACCAGTGTTGATCCTTATTTTCCTGCCTTGGCTTTGGGCAGTACTGTGATGTAAGTATTCAAAAGTTCTCTAATTGTACTCTTCTGTGTGATGAGCAGCTCCCAGTGAAGTGTGTTGAACTGTAGAGTTGTACATAAGCCACAGGAACACCTTTCACAGGATTCCAGTCTTAGCCTAAGTGCCTGACACACAGAAGATAACTGCTATTTACAACAAAACCATAGTAAATATGGTCTGTCCAACCAACCAGTATATGCAAAACTGTTCACTGGATGCAAATAAGCAAAATTACATGTGAAAAAGTAGAGACGACATGTTTGAATAGAAAACCACATATAAAAGGAATATAATAAAATAAAAAAAATTGGTTTGCAAACTCTCATTTAAATGTATTTGCCCTTTCAACAGACTGGGATACTGGGATGTCTAGAGACATCCTGTGGAGGGTGTTGGGGTGCTTCATTTTATGATTCTTGCTTGCTGCTGTCAGCAACTGTAAATGAAAGTCACTGAAGGCACTGTAAAATTTTTTACTGAACTGGTTGTAGCTAAGACTTCAGAGAGCTAGAGGATGTGGTAAATTGGAGTTTATATTCTCCATAAGAATCTACAAGTCAGTTCATGCTTCCACTTGTCAGTCTTAGCAGTGGCAGCTTTTAACTCTCTGTGGGAAGTGCAGGGATTTTGAGTGGTAACTGTCCAAAAGTAGAACCAGCTGTGGAAGTCCAGTGGATTTTGAAACTGCACTGACATTTAAAATCTGGAGAATCTCATATGGAAATCTGAAGTGGGGAACTAGTGAGATGAGTACAGGTGTTTTTCTGGATAAAGAAGACCTACAGGTATGCAGGTTGCCCATCTCTCTTTATAGATCTCTTGATCAGCATGCACCAAGACACTGAGCTGCTTTCTTTTTTTACAGGCTATTAGAAATTTTTAAGAAGCAAAATAAGTTTTGCATGATCTCAGGGCTGACAAAACTTCTCAAGTGCAGTAGACTAATGAGAGGTAGGAAACAATAAATCTTTGAAACTAAAGACTAAACTTTAAATTTTCATGTAGAATATGTCAGTAGTCAATAAGATCTGAGGGTTGATTTTGGCCCATCAGTCCAGGAATATGGGTAAGCACTTTAAAGGGCACATCCATACATTAAAAGAAGTCAGCAGGGAAGAAAAGAAGAAAAATACTACATGGAGTAATATTTTCAAGGTATAAAGTAAAGTTTACTAACAATTGATGCTCTACAAAGCCTCCTAAATTGTAACAGGACAAAGAAAGAGTAATCATGTCCAAATCAAATACCAGCAAGGTAGCATAAGCTCTTACACAAGACTGTAAACAAAGCTAAATTTGGAAGACCCATCAGCTCACTTCAGAGTCAGGATAAAATAGTTAAACCAAGAATTCGATCAGAGAAATGGCACATGTGTGGAAACACATCAGTCCTTGATCCGCCATCCTTTGAGATAAAGCATCACAAGCACAGAAAGTAGTTTTATAATTTTCCATGTCTCAAGGGAGGTTTCCTAAGGACAATGTCACAGGTTTCTTGCTGAACATGAGTATGATCAACTCAGTACACCCACAGGCAATATCAGGAAGTGAAATAAACTATAATCTGCCCTCTGGTAGAATATTAATATTGCATATTTTGGCAGGCTATTCCTGCTTGGACACAAGGGGCAGACCAAAGCCACTGTATCTCCTCCCATGCTCAAGTGGGCAGGGGAGAGAAAATATAGAAAAAGGCTCATGGGTTGAGTAAAGGCAGGGAGAGATCACTTGCCAGTTACTGTCACGGGCCAAACAGACTTGACTTGGGGAAATGATTGGTTTTATTACTAAACAAATCAGAGCAGGGAAATGAGAAGTAAACCCAAACCTTAGGAATACCTTTCCCCACCCTTCCCTTCTTCCTGGTGTAACTTTATTTCCAATTCTCTACCTCCTTTCCGCAGTGGCACAGAGGGTCAGGGAACGGGGGCTGTGGTCTGTTTATCACACAATGCCTCTGCCTCTCCTTGCTCCTGACGGTGTCCCCGCTCCAGTATGGGATTCCTCCCACAGGAGACAGCTCTCTATAAACTTTTCCAAAGCGAGTCCTTCCCATGTGCTGCAGTATTTAATGAACTGTTCCAGTGTGTGGATGTTTGACACAGCACCCTTTTCTATCTGATTTCCCATTCACTTTCTTCCCTCTTTACTTTTATTCCTCTTACTATTAGAAGATAGGGGCAAAGCATATACCAATTTCCATGTTGAGTGTGTTTTATGCTAATAAAACTTTGTGTTTTTTGACCCTTTTGCCATTGTTTTTCACTTAGGAGGAACTATGAATTTTAGGTGTTCCCTTATGTATTTTGGGTGCTCCCTTCTGCGTAGGAGTGAGAGGTGACAGCTCCACACAAGCATGACAGCATAATGAAGGTAGTATGTAGTCTTCAGTGAGAGATTCACAGTTTTACCCAGATACAAAAAAAAAGTATTCACCTAAAGTGCATTTGTCTTCTCAACAGATTAGCACAGCTGGAAGTGAAATTTAGATTTCTCTGATTGATAGAGAGTTTAGTAGATTATTAGGACAGCAGCAATTAGTTTCTACATTATTCTAGATAAAAAAGAACAATTTTGAGAAACAAAAGTTGATGAGAACGCATTTAAATATGAATTTTCAAGACTGCATGGCAAATTAAAAGCCTAATGATCTGTCTCCATTTTCACACAGGGTCAGAAAAGAAAGAATTGCAGCCCAAGAGTGGACTCTATGGAATTGAACGTATGCTAGTATAATATATGAAGACCAGAAAGAACAGCAGAGAGAATGGGACTGGTCACTAAATAAAGTGTTTTCATTACTGAAGCACAAATTATCAAAATCAGTCCAGATGCAATCTGATTCATGAAGAAAGAAAAATGTGAACAATATATACCATTTCATGTTTTCAAGCCAGATGACAGAAGTCTTTGTCATGGGTGTAAGCACCACAGGTCAAAAAGCATCACGGAAGGTTATGCATAAAATTAATTTAATTTTGTGCACAGGATGTGTTTTTTGAAACACTTCTTACTGATATATTTGGAAAACTGCTACTTAAGAACATTTCTTGGCAATGTTCATAACATGGCGCTGAAGCACTACTCTGTAAAGCATCAGTGCTTAGACTGACACCAACATGGCAATCACCATTTGACTATATGCATCCAGACAAATTTTTAGAGTTTATCAGAAAACAGTCATCATCTCATATGCAAGGCAATTTCTGAATGAATTATGCCCCAATTGAGAAGTAATTACTATGTTGTCCATCACAAGGAGCATACAAGTTGAGAACACTGCAGTAAGGTTACATTACTATCTTTGGGAAACAATACAGTCTAGAAAAATGTAATATAAGCTGCAATATATTTGGATTTATCTGCAAAAATATTTAAAAATTTATGTTACCTCAAATACCAAAATGTCATTTTTTTGATGCTGCATAGAACTGAATTGAAACATATCTCAAAACCAGGAAATGAAATTTTACCTCTAATGTGATCTAACTCTGCACCTGAAGTAATTTTTTGAAACAGAGAGAGATAATGTAATTTCACCTTCACGTAAAGTCTTCACATAAAGTTTTTTATGAGGATTGGCTTCACAGGACATGATGGGCTGTGGAGCATAGTAGGCTGCAGAAGATGCTGTGTTATTCTGTCAGCGTAGAAGCTTTGTTAATGGTAAATAACAGGAAAAATAGTCTGAGAATATTAAAAAAAAGAATAATCAATATAAAATTAGAGTGCTTGCTTGTCTCAGACTGAAGATATTCAGAAAGAACTAGACTGGTATGCAAACAAACAGCTAGGTCCAAGACTACAAAAATCAAATAAAAATCAAATCACCAAAAAGAAATGTAATTGTGTAGCAAGACTGATGAAGTATATGAAAGCTGCTGGCATTTTAGTGAGCACTTATATGCTTATTTTTTCCAAAATGTATTGTTTGTATGAGACAACTCAGCATAATGGGCCATTCTTGAACTAAAGGCTGCTTTTGCATGATGGTATGTTTCAAGAATCATGAATTAGATGAAAAGAAAGGTTCTGCTATCACACACTAAATTTTCCAGTTGAGACCATTAGAAAGGGACATGTTGTTCGTCCCCTTTGTAAGGAGATTTATGGTCTGTTGATGACAAGTGCCATGTTACACCAAGGAACAGTCAAATGTTCAAATGACTGGAAATTTATTATCCATTATATGAGATGAATTGATTTTTAATGGGTAAATCACCCCTATTTTTTCGTATTTCTGTATTTTTTGTTTGGATAACCTCAAGGAATTACATCCTTTCAATACAGCCATTAGAGAATATGAGCCTGCATTTAGCTGGCAAAAACCAGCAGAAATAAAGGCAACAGAAACCTACTAAGAATTAAGATAAAAACAAATACAAAGTCAGAGTGAATAGGGGAGCCATAAGAGCTGTAGAAAAGAAGAAGGACCAGAAAGAAACTGACTACAGACAATTTTTTTTCCATCTTTTGATGCATAAGATTATCATGGGAATATTGCTATGGCCCCATATTGTCTAATAAAATAAAGCAAAACAAAACACCTGGGCACTGATATGTGACTTACATTCCCAAATAATGCTTAAACAGGAGTATACAGGAACTATTTGGAGATGTAATTGTACACAGGTTTATTTTATCCTTGTCTCTGTATAATTAAAAACTCAAACAGGGAATAATCTCTGTTTCAGTTGAAAAAAAAGTCATATTAAAACATTGTTTTGTTATGTGGTGTCAAGGGAATGAATGATGCAGAATAGAAATAACTGAATCAGGATCTAGATATTTGTCAATTAAACACATTTATTAAGTAGCTCAGCCTACTGAATGTTTACTTGGTGTATCCAATGATGAAGGCTTTTCCTTGAAAGCTGTTTTTCTCCCAGGTTTTGGAAAGTCTCTCTAAAGTTTATGCAGTTCTATTCACCCTAGTTCTCCCTTCAGAAGCAGCACAGCTAATGATGAAACAAGTTTTAAACAGGTTAACAACTTTTTTCTCCTATATAGTATTTTCCCTTTTGCATGTACTGTTCTGGAATGCAACAGATTGAAAACAAAACATGTTTTCACAGAATATTTACTTGACATGCACAAAGGAAAGTAAATCTATTTGTTTTCTTTTGTAAGGGCGAAGCTTTATACCTGTTTGAAAACTCTCTCTGTTAATTATTCATTGACTGTCTGAACACTCCTTGAATTTGAATTGCACAATCACAGAATAATTTAGATTGGAAGACACCTTCAAGTCACCTATTCCAATCTTCTGCTCAAAGCAAGTTCACTTCTACCAGGGAGCTCACATGTGAATGTGATGTTTGGTGGGACTATGGGGCATGATGCTGATGCCAGATAATTTTTGCCTTTTTCTTTTGTATACCTGTAGCCTTCCCAGTACTTTTCCCTACCCATTTTCCCAGCATAAAAGATCAAACACATTCCAAAGCTCCTAGCCCCAGGGAGTTCAGGGCCCTCTCCTATCTTGGCTCTCCCTGGGAACCAAGGTGGAGACAAGGTCTTTGACACACATTTTCATAAACAAGTACAGCTAATACCACGGTGGGGTGGGCTCCAGAGAGAGGGCTTGACCTGGGGGAATTGCATCACCACTTGTCCTCCTAATTGGTGCTTTTATTCAATTATGCTAATTTCCTAAAACCCATAAAATTGTATTCACCCCGGTGGGGGTGGGCTTTGGTGGGTATTCTTCCATAACTGCCCTGGGACCTCCAATAAAAATCCACTTTTCTATTACCTCCTATATTAAAATTATCTCGAGTTTCATTTCTAGGCTGAAAAAGGCAAAAATGCCAATCAGCTGCCACCAACTAGCTTATGGGGAAAAGAATGAATTTCTGCCCATTTCACATGGTAGTATTGTCACATACCTTGTACATGTTACTTGCAACTGTTTGTGCTCTTATGTGCATTTCAATATGTAACAGCAACACCAAAAATATCTGGAGGCAGAGCAATGCCACATAAGACCCCAGATGAAGAAACTTGTTTTCTGATGCACATTCATTGGTAAAAACCTTTAATACAGTTTTCTGACATCTTTTTTGTCAATACATGATCTACATTAATATTTATGTTTAGGAGAACAAAAGAGAGAAACAGACAAATGGTTATATGAAAATCAAAATACAAATATAAAAATGAGGAAAAAGAATGATAAGTAAAACAACTAATGTATGGTGTTGCTACTACTGCAAGTACTCAGGAAAATATGCCTATCCATCTGATAACAAAATAGTCATAGAAATAACTAAATCAGACTGGGAAACAATTTAACAAGAGGTAAGAAAGAATTTATGTAAATAACAACAGATCAAATAAACAACACAAATCATATGCAGACAGTCACACAACTTACTACCTTTGATAAATAAATAAAGTATTCTTACTCTAGATGAAGACAGAATTCCAAAAATAGGGTACCCAGACTCCCCAGCTTTATACGAAAACATAGAAGAGAAAAAAGACTACAATATAGAAACTAAGCAATCATAGTAAGGCAACATAAATCTGCAGATTTCTGTCACTCATAGTAATCATTGTAAAGCACTAGCAGTAATCAGAACAGGCATATTTGCTTAACAAAATTGCAGAGTATGTTTGATAGGTTTAGGTTTACTTCTTATACTCTGTAATTTATTATTATAATTCTGACTGGCAAGAACACTGTTGCAGTAGACTGTTGTTTTTAAGACCCTGGAAACATACCTGAGAGTACAGAATGGAAAAAAAGCAGTAGGAGTTATTTAAAGAAATCATCTATGACATTTTAGTGCAAAAAAGAAAAGGTCTCAAATTAGATATGCCATTTAATAGTTGTTCATGAACACATTAAATTATTTTATTAATCCCATAATAATTAACAGATTAATTATAAAAAATATGAAGAGTTTTGTTACACTGCTTATATTTTAATTTATTACAGGGGTATAGTTCTACGGTCAGCTTCTTCTTCGTCCTTCCACTGGATAGATTTGGTAGGAAACTAACTCCTTCTTGTCTCTTCTCATTCCCCACCCTAGATACAGCTAAAAGTTTTTAGCCAGATTATCTCCCTGAACTGGGTAACTCCACATCGAGTCCATGTGTGCTAGCATAAAGTAGACATAGTGACGTGAAATTTCATAAATCCAGATTCCAATTGGTTTAAACTATCAGGAAAGCTCCCCCTAAAATCCCGATACTGCAAACAAAATCAACACTGAAGTACTTGCAATGCCAAGTTCCTATTTATTGCTTGGTATAAAAACTTCTTTCAATAGCTTAGTCTACTTTGAGTACTTACATCTGCATTTGAGAGGCTGGTTAAGTATTTCTGTCAGCCCATCTTGATCTGGAATTAATATTACATCTCAGAACATGACCTACAACATGGAAAATTCTAATCCAAAATATTCCCTTGTACTTGGTCATACAACGCTGCAGATGCCTCAATTCTAATTTATTTCTTTATTTTAATCTTAAAATACTATTAGGTACCTCAGCACATCATTAGAGACATCTGAGCTTTGACAGGTCTGGTGGTTAATTAGTACTTCAGCTAATTAAATTCCTAATTCCTCCTTGTGCAGCTTGAACTAATAAGCATCTTAGACCATACTTAATAAAAAGTTGTGTTTCTTACAATATGTCTTTTAAAAATGTAGAGTTAACTTTAACAGTATAATATTCTCATATAAATATAGCAGAATTAACCTGATGAGCTTACTTATTTTCTTCCTTTAGGGACCTGTATTTATTTATATACTAATGACACCCATCTTATAATTCCTAACTCTGATTGTACATTTAACTTCCTCCCAGTTTCCTCAGAAGTTTTTATCAATGTTGCAAAACTTGGCCATGTAAGAGCTGGGCCTTGAATCCTTGCAGCACAGGGAGCTCAGCTTCTCAAGAGTTGTGAAGCACCCTACAGATGGATTTGCAGAAAAAAGGGCTCAAAGTGTCAAATGAAAGACTAAGTCAACCAGAGCGTCTAGGCAGAGCTGCTAATGGATCAATGTGCCAATTTGTAGTGCTGTTGCAGGACTCCAGACTGCTGTCCAGGTTTGGGCTCCACAGTACAAGACAGGCATGGAGCTCCTGGAGTGAGTCCAGCAGTGGGCTATGAATATAATTAGGAGCCTGGAGCTACTCCCCTATGAGGAGAAGCTGAGGGATCTGTGCCTGTTTAGCCTGGATAAGGGAAAACTAGGAGAGGATCTTATAAATACATACAAGTATTTGAAGGGAGGGTGTCAAGAGGGTGGGGCCAGGCTCTTGTTGGTGGTACAACCAATAAAACACCAGGCAAGGGGCAGAAACTGATGCACATTAAAGTTCCACCTGAACATGAGAAAGAACTTTACTGTGTGGGTGAGCATGAACCGGAACAGATTGTCCAGAGAGGTTGCAGAGTACCCCTTACTGATGATATTTAAGAACTTTCTGGATGCAGTCCTGCACCATGGGATGACCCTTCATGAAAAGGGAGGTTGGACCAGATGAGCCAGCCTTAGTCATTCTAGGATTCTGGGATTTTGCATGACTCCATGTGTAAGGACTTAAAGAGCAGAGTTGCTTTGTCTCAAACACTGTCAAGGACACAGAATAAACTTGCCATATGATAGGTGAGCACAGAGGGCCTTAGATAAGCACAGAGACGATGAATTCCCAACAGGGAAGCACTAACCGCAGGCCTGGCAGAGGCGAGATCTGGTTAGCACATCCTGGTCAATGCATCTGGACAAAAACTCCCACTCTGGCAAGCTGTGGGAAAGGAAGCAACCTCTCATATTCTTATCACCCCAATTTATGGAAGAAATAGCATCTGCAATGACCACTGAATCATCCTCAGATGCTTCATTTCTGAGGCTTTCCATCAGAGGACTGTGCATGATCCACAGAGGTAAAACTCTCTTCCCAGGGGAGGTACCTGTGCATTCCCACNTTGTTGGTGGTACAACCAATAAAACACCAGGCAATGGGCAGAAACTGATGCACATTAAAGTTCCACCTGAACATGAGAAAGAACTTTACTGTGTGGGTGAGCTTGAACCGGAACAGATTGTCCAGAGAGGTTGCAGAGTACCCCTTACTGATGATATTTAAGAACTTTCTGGATGCAGTCCTGCACCATGGGATGACCCTTCATGAAAAGGGAGGTTGGACCAGATGAGCCAGCCTTAGTCATTCTAGGATTCTGGGATTTTGCATGACTCCATGTGTAAGGACTTAAAGAGCAGAGTTGCTTTGTCTCAAACACTGTCAAGGACACAGAATAAACTTGCCATATGATAGGTGAGCACAGAGGGCCTTAGATAAGCACAGAGACGATGAATTCCCAACAGGGAAGCACTAACCGCAGGCCTGGCAGAGGCGAGATCTGGTTAGCACATCCTGGTCAATGCATCTAGACAAAAACTCCCACTCTGGCAAGCTGTGGGAAAGGAAGCAACCTCTCATATTCTTATCACCCCAATTTATGGAAGAAATAGCATCTGCAATGACCACTGAATCATCCTCAGATGCTTCATTTCTGAGGCTTTCCATCAGAGGACTGTGCATGATCCACAGAGGTAAAACTCTCTTCCCAGGGGAGGTACCTGTGCATTCCCACTTGAACCTAAACATATATCAACCTGTTGAATGCTTTGTTTTGTGGGCTTTTCCCACCTGAAGTGGATCAAGGCATGCGACCATCACTTTGACCAACAGACATCTACTTTTCTCATTGCTGAATCCACAAGTGTTGATATCTTTCCTCTTCACTGTCTACTCCTATCCTTTCTCTCTTTATTTCTTATATATTTTCTTAGATCATATTTTTATACTTTTGCATGGTTATATTTCTATAGATTACATATATTTGCACCAGTTATTCAGTGTCATTTCACTCTAACCTAACCCAAAGGGTCTCTTCTCAAGAACCTCAGTTTCCTCACCTCAGAGGTGGAATGCAACACCATGATGGTTTCAATCACCCAATCAACTGGTGGAATTGTCACCCCCATTCTTGAAAGGAAGTGATTACAAAAATGTCTCCAAACCCTAAGGTTTCACTTTAAAATAGAAGTGCACAAATATTTAAATGGAGAAAAGAATCTGCAAGCAGAACCACAAAACAGTTCTACTCTCTTCATCCCTACATATTCTGTCCTTCCCTCTGGTGAAGAGTTACTGGAACAACCCAAACAAAATTCCATACAATCCCTTCAATCAATTTTTTTTTCATCTTGTGTCTAAGACTGTAGAATGAATTATCTCTTAGTTGTTACAGATCCTGTAGATGGCAAACTTTCTGCACTGAGCATGCTCAGCTGTTGCAAAAAACTCCTTTCATAAGCCTACCTTAACCTTTTCTAACAGGATACTTAGTATTTATCCAGAAACTGAAAATAAAATCCATAGTTTTGTTATCTATCATGTATTTCAAAGCAAAGAAATGAGCTTTTGTCAGATACTCAAAAAACAGAGGTTTAAAACCTTACATTGAAGATAGTTTTAGACTTGTATAGAAGTACTATAACCTTGGAAAGTTCTTCTCAAAGGCCAGTCGCTATCCTCAGTGTGTTTTATCAACTGCCTGTAACTGCATTGCTGTCTTGTAGATCTTACTGCAAGGTGCTACTGCTCCCCTGCACTGTAGAGAGGTTTTGGGGCACAAAACTGTATTCCAAATGGCACTATGGCTAAGCTGATGCTTTAACTAACTCTTACAATGCTCAGTTTAGTCCCGGGCCCAGCTTTAAGTCCTGCCTGCATTGTTACAGTTCATTCAGCTGCAAGCACTACTGATAAAGTTGTTCTTAGAATCACTCCTATTTAAAAAGTTAAAATTACCTGCATATTCCTCTCAGTGAAATACAGAATTACTCCACCAAGGCTCAAGTCCTAGTTTTTGGCTGCATGTATTTTCAACATAGTATTCCAATATCTTTGGATTTTTCTATGGGTATGTGAGTCTTTGTTTTTCTACTTTTATGTTTCAATTTTCTGCAACTTCATCAGCCCATGTCGCATTAAAAATGTGACCAACTTATTTTGTTGGTCTTCATACTCCCTCTTTCCTTTCTTCTTCTCTCTCTCACTTTTTAATAAAAAGATTTTTTCTATGGTAACCTGTGATAGGTCAGACAGTCTTTTATAAAATCTTTACTTGTACTAATCCATTTTTAGAAACTTCCTTATTGGTTTAGAGAGGCAATAATCCTTTTGTGGCACAGGGTGACAAGACAGGGAAATATAAAAGAGCTTCTGTGTGTACTCAATTTTTTTAGGAAGCTGTGCCTGACTTTAAAAAGATTTTTGCTTGTTTGCTTTTTTTTATCTCCTTCTTAATATTAGTGACATGAGTTTGAAAGTAACTGTATGTTAACCCAGAAGAATGATGGATTAGAAGTCATGGGAAAGTACATTCAATATGAAGGAGTCCAACAGTGACACAGAGAATCTTGGTTTACCATGTAAATTGTGAAAAGCAGAGTTATCCTGAGTAGCGACAAGTTTTCATCTGATGAGTTGCAGGCAGCCCATTAAAACATGGTTGTGTTACTTACTATAGGATGCCTATAAACCTCTACAGCATATGGCAGCAGAATGGTAAAAGTAAATGAGATCTAAGATTTTAACACATGAATAATTTCCAGCAGAGCTGAGAATGTTATTGCACAGGACTGAGCTGAAATCTTGTTGGGATATTGCACTGATAAAATCTGCCAACAGATATAGGGAAGGACAGCAAAAAGGAAAGTAAAAATGTAGAACCTGTCCGATTTTTTAAAAAAAGGCTTTGGCTTACTTAAGCAAAAGGAAGAGGAGATAGAGCATCAATGATTTTTCAATGTTTAGACACTGAAAAATCGTCTTAGAGGACACCGATTAAAGCTGAAGGATAAAGTTGTCAAAAGAAAAAGAAATATAATGTGAGCATGAATAAATTTATGTTGCTAATTAGAAATTTCAGACCATGAGAACAGTCAAGTATTGGAACAATAGTTTATTCAGAGCAGTGAAGGACAAAAAAGAATTCAAAAACCTTCTAAGATGAAGATTAAGAAATGCACAAGAAGACTTATACACTAAATCTACCTTCAATAACAGGAGCTCAAGTCACTGACCCAGAAATCTTCTAGCCTGGAGTTCCCAAGTGCACATGCATTTTTTTTAATTTTGAAGTTAATATAAAAGGAATTGCATTTTAGTCCAAGTTCTATAAATCAAATTTTAACATTTGGCTATTTTATGACTGCATACATTTCGTTAGAAAAGCTGTTACTCTAGAAGATAGTTAGATGCTCTTAGAGCAACTAGTGATAATATTAACTTCCCTTGATTGATACACCAACTGTGACCACATAGTACATACTAGCTGGAACCATTTCCATGTAGTTATTGCTGTGACATTTTTCAGAATAGCACTACTTGACATTTAAAGTGAAATCTATGATTGTTTCCTTATATTCATTTTTTTAATGGACATTTTAGTCTGCCATTGCAGTAGGACACACACTGTATATGAACTTTCACTTGTACAGTGATTTTCTTTAAATTGGATAACTTATGTGGTGATCTTTGGTATTAGGAAGGACAGAAATTTTATTAAATCTAGCCTTCTGTCAAGTACTGTTTCAAAGTCTCAGTATGTGTACAAAAAAATTCTCTATGTGAATTATTGCTGCTGCTCTGAAGATGCTATACTAAAAGGATAATAAGAGAGAAGTATTTTTGCATTCTGCTGAGTGCTGCAAATAGAAAAATAGAACTCATTTCAAGATATAAAAGTTGTATGACCTCCCAATTAATTTGTCTTCCTAGTGTGTACAGAAATTCATTTGTTCTTCCTCCATTTTAAGGACAAAAAATAGATATTATCTCTGTGTGTAGTGGTTTGAGGGACTGAAGAATTATGACTAGTACTTTATGTGGCTTTGTTGATGTTGTTTTTATTTACTTGATGAACAGCTTCACCTGATATTTTAGCAAAGAATAAATACTTTAAAAATATGAAAGTGAGACAGGATTCTTCTTTTAGCAATCAATTCTATATAACTTGAAAATATTAATTATATTGCATATTTTTATGTGCAACCTGAAAGACTTCCTAACCTTAGGAAAACAGAGACTTAGATGGAGCTTGGTATCTTAGGCACATTACTGCTCCGGTTTTGTTGTAAAACTTGTCCAGAAGTTACACATCTACTTACACCAATTTTTTTTCTTGAAGAGAAATCCAGCACTGAGTTATACATGAATAGCGAGGAAGCCTATTAGTGTGCAATTATTAGCATTACATCAGCGAAGTTCTTGGCTGTCCTGTCTCAAGCCAAGGTTCCCAGTATAAAAAGGCTGGATGCCATATCTGTCAAGCGAACAATTATTAGGCCCAAGTTTTCCAGCATAAGAATAATGTATTACAGGCTGTTTCTTGCTGCTGCATCTTTCCTTTGGGATGTCATGAGGTATTTTCAGTCATCATCTATCGCTGGCAATAGCTGTCCCTTTCTAGATTTGTGATTAACAGACACCAGTGATATTGTAGGAATAGAGCAGACTATGCAAAACACAGGAGAATGAATTTTGAGCCAGTGTCTGCTAGCACAACTCTGCCAGTTAAAGCCTCAACAAAAACTTTCTCAATTTTTCACAAAAATATATTATACATCTTTTAAAGTCCCAGAAGCCTCTGGATCTTTGCATATTGCCAGAGTGTGGAATCCAAACAATAACTTATATGAAAATGCCTTGGTCATTAAATAAAACATTTTCTTAGGCCCCATTACTTTATTGAAAAAAAAAAAGTCTTTGTCTTTAACATCTCCTTAGAAACAGCTTGTAATTTTCCAGATTCTTCTCATTAATTGTTTTGTAGTCCAGACATTGATCAACTGTTTACTCATTATAATTGACAGATTTTAACTGTGGCTTTGTAGAATTCAGATGGAAATTGTAAGAGTATAAATACTCTTTAGACATTTGGATATGTTAATTTACTGGGTATTTGAAGAAATGAATTCTTTCAATATTGAAATAAGGTACTGTTTCAACAGATATTTTTTGAAGGATTTTGGTTATTTTAGGGTTTTTGTTTGGTTGGTTTTTCCCCCTGGAATGACCATGAATAGTGTGTCTTTGCTTGTTGATTTAAGAGTTAGAAAAGAGATCTACCTCTGAGAAATTCCACTGCTTTAGATGATGTTTTTGTTTCATTGCTTAGAATTTCAGATGTATAAACTAATACTCCCATAAGTTTGTTCTTCTCTAGGTAATTAGTGGTATTCCATAAAAAATCAAATTTCTGACAATATCTCACTTTATTGACATTCCTTTTTCCATTTTTGGCTCTTTGCCACATCACAGCCATTTCCCAGATCTTCTCTGTTAACTTTATCCTTAACTTATCATCTTCTCTTTTTAATTAAGCCTATCCTACCCCTGTATTTAAATTTTACCGATTAGTAAAACCTCTCTCTTTCTTTTTCTACTGCAATTCAATATCTTCTGCTTAGTCCTCCCTGCATTTTTTTCCATTCTACATTGCACTGTGCTCTGTGTCTAGGCTTTGTCCTGAGCTGTCCAAATAGCAGTTGTCTGTCCCATTAAAAAAAAAAAAAAAATCAGTAGTATCTAGCTCTAGCTCTTCAAAATGTTCTTTTTTTCTCTCCAAATAAATTTTAAGTCCTGTAAGTCTTTAAATACATGAAGGAGGAAAGTGTGGTAGTGTTGTGAGTAGGAACTGTTAAGAGTTGCCAGATCTGGTGGTTCATCAGAGGTGAGACTGCTGCAGCTCAATGCCTTCAAGTCCAGCTGGTGGCAGGATGAGCTTGTGCTCCCAGCAGGAACACAGGCATAAACACAGTGCACATGTAAGCATGCACATGGATGGCCATGTTAACATAGGGTTAAAACGTTTCTAAAATCGGAATAGTTAAGAATAGGCTTTGGGAATGGAAGTAGGTAAGAACTGCTTGTACAGGGTCAGGTTGACACGAATACGAAGATTGCTTAGAAAATATCGGGATTGTTTCAGTTAACTGATGTGGATTAACACCTGCGAAACAAATCAGAAATATTGCGGGAGGAGGGGGGCTTAAAGTCATGCTTGGGAGGAAACAATAGAACAATGTTAAGTTGATGATTAACATATGATCATACCACTGTTATGTAAGGGAAGGTATAAAATGTATTCACTTCAGATCAATGTTGAAGCCAGATTTGGGTGGATGTCACACCCTGGCTTCCCGAGCTCAAATAAAGGCACCTGCATATAATCATTCAGTGATTATATGTTTTCCACACTAACAGCCACACTGAGAAACAGATAAAAGCTGAAAAAATATCTTGATCCTGCTCTCCTCTCTGGCTGATCAAGATAAAAATCAATAATAGAAAACACATAAGTGGAGATAAGATGTTTTCCTCCAGTAGCTGGCCTTAGGCTTTTGCCCAGCAGCTGGCCCTGGATTCACCAGGTCTCCCAGCTGTCCCATGCAATAACCTGCAACGGACCTTTCCAGTAGGTGATACAGAGCCACAGACACCCCTAGAGATGACTGGCAGAATCTTGGCTTCTCCAGTAAACTGCTTGCTCCTCTAGAAGTCAACTCTCACATTGTTTATTCTCTTCAGGAACCTATGACTTCTCTCATACCTGGATCCCAAACTTATTCTGCTCTCTAGCTAGTCTGGTCTGATGCTCCCTACCGAAGCTCCTGCACACAGGTACACACACTCTACACACACATTCTGGTCTCTCCAGCTGCTGCACCATGGACATGCGGGCTCTGACCCATGGTCTGACTCCAGTAGCTGCACTCAGGCCTCAAATAAACACATGTGCAAAGAATAGAAAGCCTTCAGCCATCTAGAAAGGGAATTTTATAAGAAGACAAGACAGATTTCCTTGTATTCCTTCTGTTTTACCACTCTTGCTCCTCCTCAAAGCACCATAACCCTTCTCTTTTCTGATCTTTAGTTTCTTCTTCAAGCATTACATAACAATCCCAGAATTCTCCTTCCAACATTTCCTAATGAGCCATATCCACCAAGGCTCTTTTCACATGTATGAAGTAAAATCAAATTTAAGCAAATTTTCTAGCAACTTCTCGGTCACCCATCTGGCAGATTTAAGCTCAGTAAAGGAAGACTTAAAGAGCTATCAGTATGAGTTTTTGGGCAAGGCAAGGGCTAAATTCAGTCCTATTCTGAGATCTCTCATGGGATAAAGCTCACGTATTGAGAGTGAGTTTTAGATTATAATTTCTGGAGATGCTTTCTCTTTATTGTACTGTATTAGTTTGAAAACAAACCAGTGGGAGATCGCAAGTCAGGATTAAAATTTAATAGGAAAATTAAAAATAAGTGCAATAATACAAGGAAAAGCTACAAAGTCAGATACTACCTGACACCCTGTTAGTCAGGGTGGTGTTAGCAGTCCAAATGAAGTAGTTAGATTGAAGCTGTGATCCTGTGGAAGGTTTGGTCTCCACATGAAGGTCCAGTGGTAGCTCTTGTCCTCTAGGAACCCAGTAGACAGGGCTCCTTGTACAGTTCAAAAGCCAGGTTATATCCAGGTGGGAATGCTTGGCTCCTCCCTCCTGGGTGGAGCATCTCACAATGGGATGAGATAATTCCATGAGTCATGCAGTTGGTTCTTGATGGCTCATTAACTGTTATCAGGGGTGAGTCATAGCAGATAACAACCAGTGCCCCACACCTTGTGGTGATAGAATAATAAATACATCTATGTTGCAACCTAGGGCATGTACATACCCTGCATATTCTACATAATGTGTCTGTAATATGATTTAAAACTGTAATATATCACAAACTTATCCAGAACTAGGTTCTTTTTCTAATTAGCTCCTATTTTGAAAAAAACAGATGAATATATAGATGTCATCCTTTTCACATTACATATATGTATATTTAATCCATCACAAATATAACAGAAGATTGAGTGAATGCACAAACCTGCTTGCAAATACCTCTCCTAAGACTTTACACATTTTGTGCTATGTCATTGTGGCAACAACAGCAGTCTTCTTTTGCTAATATATATATTTTCATACATTCAGTGAATTGTTTTTCCTTGCAATAAAAGGCTCTGCTAATAAAAATTTGAACATATATATTGTTGAATTACAACCATTAGGCTCTATTTTTTCCTATCTGTATTACATTTAGCAAGATAAATGCAATATCCAATGCAAGCTTATGACAAAAAATACATATTTTAAAATCATCTGAACAAAAACTTACACAACTGTACTACAAAATGTTTAGATAGATAAATTCTCTTAAATTATGCTAATTTTAAGTATGTATGCCTTAATTTACTCCTTCTATAGTCTCTAATGGGTAATAAAATGAATGTGGTGATACATATAAAAACCAATTTTAAGCAAACACATTGAGGCAGGAAAACGTTATGTGTTACCAGTGTTCGTAAAATCTGGTCAGAATAATTTTGTCTGTAAAGGTTTACTAGCAAAAAGACACTTACATAATATGAGTAAAACACAGATCTCTCTGAGGGATTTGGGTCTCTGATTTCACCAACTTCCACATAGGGTGTACTTCTTGAACCAACAGACTACAATATAGAAATTCCAAAAAGTGAATAAACACGAACAGAACTGAAAAACAATCTGAATAATGAAAAGGTGCTAAACACCATTGCTAAAATAGTTATGCAGTGTATAAGAGGCTTCATCTAACCATCAAGAAATTTTTTCAGAATACAGATAGTGATTAGATTTTTTTAAATTAAAGCAAAGAAACTGAAAAGAACTTGAAAAATGTATATTTTTTCCTTATGAAATTATAACAGTATGTTCACAAAAAGTTATTTCAGGGATATTCCAGCAAGTAATTTCTGTGTGCATTGGGGTTTTGTTTGTTTTCGGTAATGTGAAAGTCCACTTGTGGGACCATCTGTAATCACACCATCTAATGGTTTTACAGAAAACTCTCAATAAGTGTGTTCTGATGTCAGTGGACTACAAGGTTTTCTGCAACAATGGAATTAGAGCTTCTATTGGAGAAAGGGTGCATGTCTTGTAAGGTGCTTTACAAAAGTAGGAGAAAAAGCAATTTGAACACAATGCCTATGGAATCTAATATTTTTCATATATTATCTCTGAAAAAGTTTCAGGAATGTGAAAAGGTAGCTTTTCACAGGATGCAATTCAATTACTTAGATTTCTATTTGATCATAATATACACAGTATTTGGCTTCACTTCCATCAGAAATGTTTTACCTTTCTATTATATAAAAGTTTTGATATTGTTCCAGTTGGGCTTATAAAATTGATATTAGTTGTAGTTGTGAAAGACTAAGTCAACAACCTCCTGACTGCTCATGGTGCCTACATTAAATCCTATCATAGATTTAATCTGTGCCTTTTGCTTCCATGCTCACACAAGGTTAAAGCAATTGATTGTGATCAAACTAGCTGCAGGGTGCTGTTAACAGGTTCATACCACATGATCTGGGAGGGTTTGACTAGCCTCCTGATGGTGATGAGCTCATTAAATGACCAGGATGCAGCTTTGCTAGCTGATTTTATGCAGTGTTAAGATGATGATGATGATGATGATGATGTCGTCATTAGACCTGGGCAATTACACGTCTGATGATATCAGGATGTTTATCCTGTCACCTTTTCATCCCCCCTGCACCATCCCCTCGAATGAAGGAGGGTTTTAACTTGTGTGGTGCAACCAGGTTTTTGTTTCTTGTTCTGCTTAGGCTGAGAGATCAAGCAGGTCAGTTATCCTCAACATCCAGCGAATTATAATGTCACTTTGTGCCTCACTATCCCCTTTCTAGATCCTTAACACCTTTTCTCCCACACTTTAACCTGTCCTTTTTTCTCCCACAAGCATACAACATGCTCTCATTTACTCCTTTCCCTTTGACACCTGTACTCAAACATGGTTTTTCTGACACAGGCTGTTGATTTTAGCTGGGATAGAGTTAATTTTCTTCATAGTAGCTGAAATGGGGCTATGCTTTGAATTTGTTCTGGAAGCAGTATTGATAACACAGGGATGTTTTGTTACTGCTAAGCAGTGCTCTCACAGTGTCAAGGTCTTTTTTGCTTCTCATTCCACTGTTCCAGTGAGGAGGCTGGGGATGCACAAGTTGTGAGGAGACACAGCCAGGACAGCAGACACCAATTGTCAGGGAGATCCAGATGTCTTTTGTAGTGCTGTTTGTGAGTGTAACCTCTCATGTCCAGTTGTCTTCTATGTCCCGCTGAATATCATAACCCCAGCAAGTTCCTGGGCAGTGGTCAAATAATGTGCTTTTATCCTAACGGTGGAATCCCATGATCTTCTACACAAAGTATATTAAATATTACTGTACCATTAGTTTTAATGCAAATATAGTGATTCCCAATGCAGTTTAAGCACTGGGTGCAAAAAAACTGCTATACTTTCCTTTCCTCCAGTAGATTTCTTTCATATTGTTGATCAGGAACTACCATTTGTTTGTTTGGGGTTTTTTCAATAACACTTTCTAGAGGGACATAGTGCACTGTGTTTCCACCATGTTCCCACAAACAAAAATAACTGTCTGCCATATCGTGTTGAAATGCCACCTCTCTCCTGAGCATGGTCACATGTTGCACAGCTATATATCTTTGATAATGAGACCCCAGGAACCTCTCCTGAGATGTGTATTTCAAAGCAGGAATATTTTCTTTTAAAACAGGCAGTAAAGTTATTACTTTTTAGATAATGGCCTACTGGTACAAATCCTCAGCAGAGAGGTGTTTCATTCAGCATGAGGGAGTTAAAATCCACATATATTGCCAGCAAGATGCAAGCCCTGATCTCAAAGGCTTTAAATTATGCTGGGGTTGCAGTCTGCTTATTTGCTGGAGTTTTGCAGAAAACAAGTCAAGGTTTACAGGGTAAGGATAGGTTGTTAGATCAATCGACTCTTTAGTCTAGTGCTTTAGACACTGATTGTTCACAGCTCATAGGCTTAATTCTCTAGTTGTGTTGAATATTATCAGGATGACATGCAGAAAGAATGCAGAGAAGCAGGTTGTCTTTCTCATCTCCCTCTCCTGCAGGGTGCTTTCCCTTCAATCTCTTTCCTCACTCCAGCTTGGAAAATGTGTGTTTTGGAAATATAAGTGTAGAAGGGTTTGGAAATGTCTGTGGCATTTCACGGGACAGGCTAATAATCAAGAAGTTATCACTTCAGAAAGATGAGTGACAGCTCTCTCTGACAGCTCTCTAGAGTGTATTGTTTCAGAACAAGCGGTTGTCATACATATATTTTGTGAGAGATTTAATTTTCTACATTACTATGTAAGTGCATATGAGTTTTGAGCATGTTCTGAAAAATGCCTGGGTTACTCTGAAACCAGTGAAATTTTAGAGAGGTGATAATCACCAGGCTGCTCAAGCTGGAGTAATTCTGAGACAGTCCACAGTTAAAACTCCAGGGAGCAATGATTTCAAGCAGGGATGCATCCATCTACTTAGACATATCCTGTATTATACAATGCAGTTAAGCAGGAGCTTTTGATATTGAAGAAATTCATTTAATTACCTCAGTGGTACCTAATCCCTGCTTTGGAACTTAACTCATGTATATAAGTTTGCCCAGTATTTCTATTAAAATGTTTGATTTGCTATCAACATTTCTGAGCTTTTGCAAGATGGCTAAAGCCCACAAAAAAGGCAAAGATTGTGATATAAGATATGAAAATGTATAAATACTGCTGTTAACTGAAAAATAGTGCATAAGACACTGGAAAGGAAAAATAACTTGTAATTAGAATAATTAAAATGTCTTATCTGATATTCAATGAATGATTGACGAAAGTGTATTAACAAGATAAAGCCAGCTGCAGAGTGTATATCATAGCTGGAGAGTGTATTGGGGGAGCACAAAGTTTTGCTTTGCCTGCTAATTAGTAATGTTAGAAGAAGAGGGAAGCAAGCTTATATCAAATTAGTCAGGAGACTAAGTTAATCAGGAAAACATGGAACTGTGTGGCAAGAACCAGTATTAATCAATAAAATATTCTGGAATAAGGCTGGGCATTAGAAAATGAGGGCATCGCAGGACTATATATTAAAGTTTACAATCAGCAGTGAAGAATGGGAGCTCTTTTACCAGCTAAAGCCCTGAGAGGAGTAATCAACCTGAGAAGGTCACTGGAATGCCTTATTGCAATGTTTTTTACAGTTCATGAATTCACACATCACCACAGTAGAGCAAAATAGTTTATTAATTTATTTACTGAAATCAGTGAGGATCATCAGTATGCAGTTCCTACAGTGTACAAGAAATCTTATTTTCCATAGTCAATCCTGAGGTAGTTTATTGATCGCAGTCCATCAAAAAATTGGAGAGAGAGAGCACAGAGTTTGCTTAAAGGGTGATGAATTTTTTCATCCCTTTGCCTAAACGGTATCTCCTAGTGAAGCCCATTCTAAAACCTGGGTAGAATAAGTAGTTCATGACTGAAGCTTTTTTGTACAGTTGCAGAATATATCCATGCTAGACAATAGCAACCCTGTAAATGTATTAAGCTTAAAAGTTTTAGTGTTACTCTTGTACCTCAAACAGCTTCACTACTTTTGGGGACTGCTTGGATGGATGATGGCAACCCACAATGGAGAAAGTTACAGGTTTTTAAAATTTCCTTTTATTATACAAAGTTTGCCAAGTAACCTGCACTTATCTTGCATGTTTACATATAAATTTTCCTTTAGGGTAATAAGGCTTTTGTGTCTCAAGGGTAATGTTTATGCCCAGGTGGTATTTTGGTATAAGGAAAGTTTCTAATCACATTATATGGTTGTGGGTTGTATGGCGCTTGTTGTAAGATGTCTTGACTAGGCTTTTCCACTGGGAAAGAGAGCTATTCTGAAATATGTATAGTGAGGCCTATGTGATACAGACAAATATCTTAGAATAACTCCTCCCAGATTCTCACAATATTTTTAAAAAAAAGTGACTCGTTTTGTTAGATTTTTATTCTCTCCCACTTTTTTTTTTGTATTTTCTACTTAGTACTTTCATTTTGTAATTCTAAACTTCTCTAAGAGAAAATTTATGAAATTAAGAGGAAATTAGAATTGTTGCAGTTACTAAAAATGTGAATGCATTAAATAGGAAAACTATAAATCAAACTCCAAACTTCATAATAATAAATTTTTATTAATTTAGGAATTAAGGATTACAGCTGAGAGGTTTTATTTTATCACTCCTGTCTCAGGGACAGTTTATAGACAGATTATATCCCAGTGAACCCATGACTTCAGTCCTTCAAGGGTGATGATCAGCAGTGGTAATTCCTGGCCTAAGAGGATCTAAAATTTTAGCCATCCTGTACACTGACCTGCTGAACTACTGGCTGAGGGTGACAGTTTCCTGACAGTCTTTCATGTTATGTCAAAGCTAAGTACCTCACTTCCACCACAACAAATGAAATGTTTCAATGCAGAGATATCAAGAAGTTTCAATGGAAAATGCTGTTAATTCTATTTAACACTTCACAAAACCAAAATTAATTCAGGCTCAGCTCTCACTATGACAGCCTGCAGTTCCACAGTAATGGAAAACAAACATTAAAACAGTATTATAAGCAGAGTTTAGTAAAGATGAAAAATTATATATATACTCTAACAATTGTAATTTGATTTTGTGACTCATAAAATATACAGGAAGTTGAACAACAGAGTAGCTACTCTTATTTTGTGTTATTTTCCATAGTATTTTTTAAAAGTGAAATACAGAAAAAAATGGGGTCAGAGAAGCATCTCTGAATTTGCAAAAGAGACTAGATGGCAACTTAATTCAATACTTCTAAGTTTGTGTCTCTCTTGCCAGGCAAGTGAAGCCTTTTTTGAGACCCTTTGTTTGCTTGAAGATTGAGAACCTGGAGTACATGTGCGTTGAGGGAACTCTTGTGCCAGGTAATTTTTTACACTATGTTCTGCATTGCACAACTTAGATAAATAATCATACCTCCAGGACAAGATATTTCCATTTAGGGAAGAAAACACTAATTTAATTTAATTTCATTTTTCACTGTTTCTTTCTAGATTTCATAAATCTAACTCTTCATCATCACCAACTGTAATAAAAAGAATTCAAACACTTTCCAGAATGTTATCATTTTAATTTCAGTAAAAACGACTCATCAATTCAAATAATATTTGGTTTATCCAAAATTCCATTTTTCCAATGACTAATGTCTCACTGAAAAAAAGTTCATGTACTTTTGGAGTCAAGTACTAGTCCTAAAATATGTTTTAAATATATATTACCAGATGTCTACGCAGGTGTGCAGACAGTCAATATCAGTGTGAAATCAGTTGTGCAGTAAGAAGTTGCAGCGGAGGGACACAGTAACACCATCTGTGAGGCTGTTTTACTTCAGACTGCATATCTAAAGATGCTGAGCTAAACCTAAAACTGAGAAGCTTTAGAAGTCACAAACTTTTCTCCAGCATCTTTTCAGCTGTTCATGAGTCTGCTAAGTTATGCATGAGATACTTTGGGCGTTTCTATGCTAGTGCATTCTTCTGTGATGTTATCATCATAACTTTAGATTTTGAAGAAAAGAGAAAAATGTCTGTGACTCTGGTGTATGTTATTTAGCTTCCTATATTGCAGAAATTGACAAATTAATGAGATTTTCAAAATATAAGGTAGCCTTGTATTGTCTTAATGTTAGATCAATAGGAAACATTTCTTTTGGTTGAAATTTATGAAACAGTTTTAATATGTAAGTAGAGTTGTAGTTCTGTTCTGAGAGTCAGAGGGACTTAACTAAAAATTTCAGAAGAACATTTACCACTCTGGCAGATATCCCTAATATACATATTTCTTATGGCCTTGTCTTTCTTGTAATGTGAGTGCCACACAGTCTTGAACTCTGAAAGGCCTTTGATTTTGAGCTGCATATTAGCATAGAAAAAATATGGACAATACCAGGAGTGCTTTACTGTTAAGACTTTGGTTGTTATTTTAGTCTAACAGCTCTCCTGAACTAGAAAAAGGAAATTGTCAGACTTTCTGCTAAACATTCATTGATAGATTTCAAAGGGTTATAACTAATTTTCTTCTCATCCCTGATTTTTTTTGGACTGGAATTAGTAATAGAAATTTAATGGTGAAATTTACTCAGGGAAATAAAATAAAAGAAAATAAAATTGTTTTGGGTTTTTTTAGGTAGCTTAAGAAGAGATGTCACTATTTTTTCCAATCTTTGTCTGCAAATAGACTGTTTTGCTTTGTGTTTGGTTTGTGGAGGTTTTTTTTAATAGATTGGAGGTATTTTCACTTTAACTGTATGGGAACATTGATATGAATGAAGCTATTATACATTCACTGTGCAACAGAGTAGATTTTGCTCTGCATTTGTTTTGATTACCTATAAAGACACCTAGTAAGGAAACAAATCTGTTTCCTCATTTGTGGGTCAAGCTACTGGATTACATTTTTGAAGGGACCAAATTTGTTGTGCATTTTAAGAAAAATTTTCTTCTTAATAACCTAAAATGCGCCATTTTTACAGGATATCTAAAAAGAAAGAAAAAAATATCACAAAATGAAACAGGAGCTTTGTGTTTCTTTGAAGAACTATAGACGGAAGGTAAGTCAGAAATTTCATGAATCATCATGAACAATGAACCTAACAGTCAATCCAATCTAAGAGAACCATGAGAGAACACACTGAATGGGTCATGTGCACGTGTGTAGAGTGTCGTGTGTAGAGATATAAAAAGACCTGGCTGTATTTTATTTCTCCTACATGACTCCACTTTTTTAATGTCAGTTATGGGATACCAGAACTGTGACAAATTCTTTCAGACCTTATATTGCCTATTGAGTCTGAAAAATCACCACTGTCTCTTATATCGAAGGAAATCTTTTAGTAAAGAGAAGAACATTTCAGCCTATAGATTGAAAGATGAGCTTTTTTTTGAGTTACCAGTAAAAATGGTACTTTGAAGATTTTATTATGTACCAGATTCAAACTCAAATGCATTTGAATTTCTGAACCTTGAAACTTCTTTTCCATAAATTTTCTTACTTGTGATGTGCTTTTGATGACCTAAGCTTTACTTCTTTTCATCATCATTTTTCTCTTGCACTGGTTATTTCATATCTTTTCTGTTTAAAACTTCAGTTCTATTTTACAACTGGATTTTATACAAATTATTTATAATTTGTCTATTTTCAGAATGTGTATCTTAAACCTAAAAAAGAACCTATTATACATCTGCAATGTAGGTGTACCATGATCTCATAGGAATCAGTGGATGATATATTAATCTGCTTACATTGCATAGGTGTAATTGTGTCAAATTTCTCAAAAATAAAATTTATACAGGGGATTATGTAGAATTATGGTGAGAATTAAAGAGGTTTTTGTGTGTGTATATGTGAATAAAATATGACAATTTGTATTGAGTTTGTTGAATTGAAATTCGGAACATCTTTTTGTCTAAGCAAGGACAAGATATAAATTGAGTTTGGGGGAAGAATCATGTATTTACAATTGCATTCTTATTGTACTGAAGTCATAAACCTCATGGTTTCTGTCTTGCAATTCCTGTAATGCCACAAAGAACATGTGCAGAAGCGGTTTGCATGGTAAAGCAAACACTGTTTTGTGATAGCAGAAAGGGTTCTTCCTGATACTGTGAAGTTATTGTGGAGGTTAATGATAAAAAATAAAGTTGATGTAATAATTTTAATCAAAGCCCAGATCTCTCACTTCATGAAGTGTCTCTTACTTCCTGTGAATCACCTTCCCTAGAGGATTCCCATACTAATAATATTGCTTATATTTATACTTCTGGATCTTAAAACACTTCATATATTCATGGACTAGTCAGTTGTAATTCTAAAGCCTGCATTTACAAACCTTTTACTCTAATTGAAAAAGACTACACATAATACCGTGTAAAAATTGTTATTTTTCATTATCTGGAAGTTAAAAATAAGCATAGACAGAGAAACACAGACGAACACTTTTAGGGATTCTTACACATCTTAAAAATATGGTTAAGATGGGAAAAGGGAGATGGAGAAGGTCTTTTTCTTTCCAACTCAGATTGTCATATATTGATTTTTTTCCCTTTCCCTTTTCATGATTTTTTCCCCTTTCCCTCTTCCTGCTTAATTTTTTCCTTTCCCATTTGCCAGGTTCTGAGTGTCAGTTGGAAATCTGCTGTGTTTGTTTGAGATTAGTCTGTGCTAAGAAATATGAATACTGAATTATCTTCGAAGTATGTTGGAATTTGAAGTTCAGAGAAAGTGAGATAATACTCATGTACTGTCCATCATGCTAAGCAAACTTAACACATAATCTTTCTCATCAAACACTCCTTTTTATGCAGGAGCATGTATGGTGATTGCTGGAGAGCCATGTTTGTTTTAACTATGTGGGCTTTTTTGCTTTCCATTGGGTTACAATTTGTTCTAGTAGATTCTAAGTTTATTTTCACAAATATAAAGCAAAGCAATTGATTTCCTAACATACTACTCAAGATATATTATGACTTTAGGAACAGCTATTAAGTGCTCAGTCTGTCTCCTTTCCTTGTTTGTGTGCTTATTTATTTTTGCTTGGGATCCTTAGTGTTTGTAACGCATATTTAGAAATGTGCAACAAAAATATTCTCTCATCTCCTTTCAACGGGTTCTGAATACTTAATGAAAGTTTACTATCACAGTTTCACAGGAGAGTTGAAGCTGGAAGGGACCCTGGGAGGTTCTGTGTCCAAATTCCTCCTCAAGGCAAGTCAGCTGAGAGAGATCGCTCAAAGGCTTTATCCAGTTATGTCTTGAAGACTTCCAAAGATTGGAGATTGCACAGCTTCTCTGGGCAACCTATTCCAATGTTTGAGTGTTCTTATACTGAAAAAACTTTTCCTTACACTCAGTCTAAACCTTTTTCTTTTCAATTTTTAACTATTTTCATTCTCCCCCCCATTGTGAAGATTCTGCTTTCACCTTCTAAGTAACCTCCTCATAGGTGCTGGCATGTGCTACTAGTTAGTTCTATAATTGTTTCTTCTCCAGGCTAAACAAACCCTCTTTATTTATTCTCTCTGCACAGGGTAAGTGCTCCAGCCCTCAGTCCTATCGGTGGCTCTCTGCAGAACTTGCTCCCTGTGTTCTTTTCCCCTCACGTATTCTCACCTCCTCCTTCTCTGGCTAAAAAAAAGTGTGTGTTCACATTGTTTTGATTTTTTCTTAAATATGTTATCACAGAGGCGTAACTAACATCTCTAATTGGCCCAAACTTGGCCAGCAACATGTCCATCATCTTTAGAGTCATCAGAGATTGGCTCTGCTGGAAATGGTGAAAAACTTCCAGAACTTTCACTCAGGACACACAGGAGCCAACTTTGCACCCCTCTCCACTCACTAGCAAAAACTGGGCTAAACAAAACAAACACATGAATACAGGGGTACTCCTTCTCCCAGCCCTTCAGACACTTCTTCAGGCCTACCATAACACCTTTTGAAGGGTTTAAATTTCTCTTAGATGCTACTGATATCTTGCTGATGTTCTGGGCTAAGCAAAACCAACACAATATACAATACAAATTATTATAACAATGTAATTATTAATTATTAAACATTTTCAAACATTGATTGTGTTTATATACAAAATTGCCAGTTCTGAAAAGGAAAATACAGAAAATTAGCTACATATTTTAATTTCCAAACTTAGAAAATAATTGTCTCTTTTTTTTCATTTATTTTTATTTTTAATTGAAGTCTTTGAGGTCCTCGTGTTGAAACTAGGTAAGGTAGTCTGTGCTACTTATTTATTTAAGAGAAAGCTTTCAGTAGAAGTGGATAGGACAGAGTTTAAATGTTTCTTACAAAGACTGAAATCTCTAGTGAAACAAGATAAGTGCTCTTGAATCTGATAAACTCCTTTGTGGATAAGAAGAGAGGACCTTGACTTCCCTCTTTTAGAACTCCTCATGCTTCCAATCTACTTTAACAAACTTAGACAAGTAAAGGGAGTGACATGGACTGAAGTACATCAGAACAATTATAATGTGCAAGCAACATCTTTAATTGGCCTCTTATGGTCCACTTATTATTTGGAAGACACATAGGTGGTAGAAATGAAGTATATGCTGAGGCATTACTTCAGCTGTAGAGAAGCATTTTCAGGAACACGTATTAGTGGAACACTGATGGCTTCTTTGTGTGGATGCCCCCCGGGCAAGAGCAAGCCTGTAACCATATCCTGTATAGCCACCTGCTGAATTTCTGCAACCACCCCTCTATAATTACAAAATGTGTCACAGCTTTCAGGGTTGTCTCCGTCCAGAGACCATCCCAGAGACCACCAGATGGATGTGTTTGGGGCTTGTGCTTTACGGTGGTGTACACACAGCTTTGTCTGATTACAGGAAAGGTACCCTTCTCTTGGCTTCTAGAATATTCCTCACACATGACTCTATTATGACTTCATGAGTACAAGGCCTCTACTTCCTCTTCAGATGGACAACTTCAGTAGAAACAAATTTCATTTGTTCAGTCTTGAAAGTACTCTGGGGTATAATTCACCTTCAGAATTTTGTCTATGGTCTTCTTATAAGTTCTACAGTTAAGTGAGGTGTTGATGAATGATTTCTTTAGTTTGTTAGAGAGATGACATTTGATTTGGGAACTAGAGGAGTCTCTGTCTGTTGACCTTCGATGTTCTCTCTATTCCATTGCCCTACAAGTATTTGTAGTCCAGCATTTATGGGAAACCATGCTGACTTGGTACTGTAATGTTTTGGGGGTTTTTTTCTGTCAAATTTCAGCTGAACACATTAGTATTGCCATCTAAGCAGTAATATTAATCATTACATGCACTTCCTCACAATTCCCTTTAATAAATCTTGTTAATAATTAATGTCGTTCTTTTGATAACTCCAAGATAAGCTAGGAAAGATTTAATAACTTTTCTCCAAATGACCTACCAAGGTCTCAAAATCTATTATAATAATTAATGTTTAGCTGTGAAGTTGAACATATTTCACATAATTTTTTAATGTGTGCTTCTGATAAATATTGTTTACAATACCAGTGATTAATCAGTGTTATAACTACATGTCCATATGCATAAAGGAGAAACACCCCAAGTGAATTTAAATTTTGCTATTATTGGAGCTAGACAAGAGAAACTATGAGCTGTATATAAGGTAAAGGGCAAGAACGCTTGATAGAACTGCCTCTGAAGCAAAACTGACACATTCACAGTGATGTATTTGTACCTCTAGGGCTGAAGTTTTGCCATTATGATGATATAAGGTGCACTCTAGGGCTGTGTTCATAGAAAAGCATGGATGTGATGTGGTTTTCCAAACAGAGTTTCTTTTAGTGATGCTGCTCATGATATTGCTATTATAATTGTCTACTGAGAAGGACTCCTAACCTAGCATTGAGTAGTTATGCCAGCCCAAAAAGGGTATTCTTCAATCTGATCTTCATTGTAGATTTAAAAAAAATCTAGGTAAAGATATCTCACCCTTCATATCAAGGGTAAGATCAGCTATATCACTTATGTGGTTTCTCAGCCTAGAAACATTCTGGAAAATAACTAATATATAACAAATACCATTAAAAACTGTTCTCTATTCATTCCAGTATGAAAATTTTGAATGTAAACAGCCTTAAAATGTACATGAATATTTACTTTTTTGTAAAAGAACTGTGATTTTCTTTAGATATTTTGCATTATGTTAGTCTTCTATATGCAGAGGTAAGAACTACATTTATGATAGAATATTCCTCATAATTTTCCTGTGGTTTAGCATCCAGATTAAATTTGAATCTTTGACCTTTGTTTCATAAAATAAAATATAAAATAAAATATTACCTGTAGAAAGATTTCTTATACACCTTTCTCCTCCTCTGAGGAAAGTGAATGCCTCTATATATCCAGCTGCAAGTTAGAACATGGCTTAGGAAAAAAGTGTCATCATGTAGCTGTTTTTCTTTATCAGACCTCTAAAGAACATGTCAGTCTGCAAGACAAAGCTTGTCTGAAACACTATTTTTTAGTGTTAAAATTATTTGCCAGTAGAATCTCTCCCTGGAAATTCTTAACCGCAGAATATGAAATGGCCACTTACAAAACATGTATTCAACCATTACTGTACTCAAAAATACCCATGTTCGAACCCTATCTGCAATTTTATGTACAAAAAAAAAAAAAAAAAAAAGTGATTCAGCACATCCCAGGTCTCTTCCAGTAATTCTTTAGGAAGACACTCAACTAATCTACCATGCTCTGTGCCTTGAGGCATGTGCAGCCTTGGTAAATCTTATTAGAAAGTGGGAAGCGAGGTGTCTGTAAAGCTCTTAAAGTCCTGAGCAATCATATTTAGTATTCTTTCACTTGCTGTTTAAATTCTAATAGCGACTAATTTCAAAGTGATGAGGTATAATTTGTGCTAAGGATATATTTCTGATGATGTTCTGATGAGTTTGTATTATCCTTTTGTATGAAGAAATAAAGCAAAGATGTATGGTTAAATTAAAACTTTTGTGGTGTGAGATGACCAATGACTTATTTTCCTCTTTTCATCCTGAAATGGTAAGGTAGCTGGAGAGAAGGTCTTATCTCTATCTTCTTTATTTTGTAGAAAGACAATATTCCCTGTTCAAGAGTTAAGTTTCTATGTTATTAAATTTCTTTTTACAGAAGAGATAATGTTCTTAGCAAGGATTCTGTTTTTATATTTATTTGTTTATTTAATGAAATCTATTACTTTTTTTTTTTAATCATGTATATGTTCTCTGGGTTTTTTTGCTTCATAACCCAGAAGTCCCATGCAAAGTTAATCAGCTACAAAACCAAATAAGATTACTAATAATTTTGGGACTGTACATTTTTCCTTACTACAATGATTCTGTGCTGATCTTTTAGAAGTGTCTTATTTGAAAGTAATTCGCCAGGGATAATTGGAATGACAGTGTACAGAATGAAAAGATTTTGTGGGAAATATTTTAATGGCCAGTGTCCTTTTTGGGGAAAGCTTGGCATCATTTCTAGTCTTCTGAAAGATATAACTGTTAGTAGTGAAACTCATTATCAAGTGCGGAATATAGAAGTATGGTTGCACTTTGGAATTGTGTGGAGAACACTGTGTAAGCCAGCTGCATCATCTATGACCATGTACAGTAGAGAGACACAGTAAAAAACCAGATTTTTAGTCTTTTTTAAGGAATACTAAAACCTGAAATTCTGCTTTCTCTTTATGGTCAAATACAGATCATTGCGCATCTGAGTCATGCTTACTGTTAACTTATGTTTCATTCCTCCTACTCATCCCTTTGCTTCCTGAAATACTCATTTCACAGTGTTATGGTTTGTTATGTGACATTCTGTCCTTTCTTCCACTCTACAGATGTATCATGGTATTATGAAAACAGACAGAACTGGCTGCTGAAACATCTTCTACATTAAATTCAGTCTTTTTCAGCAAACTTCTGATCAAAGCTTCTGGGTAAGGAAAGAATAAAAGTAATTTATAGCAGCAGTTCATTTTATGAACTGATGAAGGATCTGTACCAGCTGTTGAAGTGCACCTTCTAAACTACCTTGGAGTCAGAAAATGTGTTCTCCTACCAGCAGAAGGAAATAGATGAAGCATGGTAGTTGAAAAGACTTTATCCTAAGTTTAGCAGAAAGCACTCAGCAGTCAGTGTCTGACTTAGTTACTGAGGGCTTTATCCAACATGTTTTGCATATGGCATTCTTTGGGGCTTTACACCTCCTTTATGTTCTGGATTAGTTTCAGTGATCCTTTCTTGGGCTGGTCTGAATCAAGACACAGAAGCCTATACAGCTTCTGTGTGGCAAGGTAATGCTGTGTGTCTCTGAGCCTACAAAGAGGGTGCTGGGGCATGGCTTTTTTTCCAGGTAACTTCATTATATTCTTCTGTTTACTTTCAGCTGAAATTAAATATTAAAATATGTCTTCAGAATTATGTTTCCTGCCCTACTAGAGTGGAAAGTGTACTGTGAATATAAAATATTAAGACTGTACTGTTCATTTGTGGGTAGGAGGTCAGAAGAAAAAAGAAAAGTATAGTATTTAAGAAACTTTTCTGTTTTAAAAACACATTTGCAATGGAAAGAGATAGTAAAGCGGCATTTACCTTTCTTAATAGAAAGAGGTATTGTATAATAAACACTATTTTCTTCCCACTTCTCCCAAGAAATTAGTGTCAGACTGTATGGGATTTATAACTATTTAAATTAATCTATCCTTAATGTACAGACCTGTACATTGAAATAGACATAACCCAGGCATACAGAAATAGGTAATCTCCATATCTTTCCAAGATTCACCTATCTGTCAAGGTAAGCTGATTTTAAAATCCCATGTCTCTGTAATCAAGAATAAATCAGATTTTTTTAAGGTACCTAGGTATTTTGAGATGCAGAAACATTGTTCCCTCTTACATGTGAATAAGAAAGAAAATATTGTTTATCATTGGACTATAGTCTTGTAGTTTGATAAATACTAAATTTATCATTAATACCGATTACTAAATGCTAATCCATCGTTACAATAATCAGCACTCTTTTGAAAGTAATTCTAGACCATTGTTAAAAAACTGTAATTTTAGTGTGATGTAATTTCCTACAGTAGAAACTGATTTTTCTAAAATATCATATCAGGATTTACTACTACACTATTCTTTTTTAATACTTAAAGTTGGAACACTGCTCTTACAGATTTTGAAATACCTTATTCCTCCAGAGATGAGAATGACATAAAGGAAATATTATAAAAAAATAAAATTCTGAGCTCGATCTGAAAATGGGCTATATGTTAAAGTTATTTTAAAACTTATTTAAAAAGGGGAAAGACAGTAATAATAATGACTAAAACAGTGGTTTCACTTCTGCTTTTGTATCAGGGTGATCAATGTTAATAATTTAATTGTAAAACTCAAATAGAAATATTTCATTGTGGCAATGGAAGCCCAGTGCAGGGAACTGAGCAGCATGGGAACATAATGTGGAACTTGATTATCTGTGCTGTGATAAATTTCCTAAGCTCCATCACTCCTAGGACGTTATAGTTGCTCAGGTACTATGCACTTGCAGTATCATTAGAAAAAACTACTCACCTTAGAAGACTTCTGGCCTTGTTGGGAGTCTCATCTTTTGGTTTGATACATTGGCTTTTGCAACTAAATGGGGAAAGACTGTAATGTTTAATTCACAATCACATCTTTTGTTCTTCTGTTGTTGTAGTTTTCAAGTAATGATTTCTGTCACTAATCAAATTTGAATCAAAGTTGAAATTATAAAAAAAAAGAGATTGCCTTGGTGTTTTATGGAAAGGAATGGAGAGATGATGTTCTCCAGTTGGTCAGGTCTTGTGGCATTGCTTAAGGAAATGTAGACTCAGGTTCAGACTGCTGTTATTCAGGATGTGGAGTAGGGATCAAAAAAATTTCTTCTCTATAAATCTACCACAGTCATTTACTAAGCAGAGTTGCTCCATTACTCCTCCTCTATCTTTTCCTTAATCCAAAATTCCTGAATTTGAAAAATCTTTCAGATAAATGTTTTAACTGAAAACAAGTTAAAAGTGAAACAGCTATAACTGTAAAAATATCTGGAGTTTGAAAATAACACAGCTCTAATTTTCCAATGACACTGCTATAGGTTCTGTAACATATTGTTTAACCATATATGATAAAGATCTAACAATATTAATCAGTCAACTAGTTAACTAATTATTAATTCAGGGTGGGCGTATGATTTTAAAAATAATTACCTCATTTGATCTGTGCTACAACCATTAGCACTGGATAAATTATGACTAATGTTTGCATATGAACTCTTCTGGGAAGAACTTAATTGGTCAAGCACTAAGCTCTTGGCTCAATGTAAGGTGTATTCTCTTTGTGGGCACAATGAGATTTTAGGTCTAACATAGAAGTTTTTTGTTCAGCTGTGAAAGTCACTTGTTTGTGCTTAGATGTGTGTATTTCTTCTGAGTCTATCCATTTGAGTTAATTTGACATTTGATGAAATTTGTCATTCAAGCAGGTGGTGAGCCTTTACTTTCTGCCTTGCACTGTTTAGCAAGACAATTGCATGGGAGACAAGGCAAAAAAATGCTTGGATGCTAATTGGGATGAAACAATCTAGTGAAACTCTATGAAAATGTTGTTACCATGTCTATAGGAATCATAGGTTAGAAATTTTATTAAAAACTAATAATTTTATCTTCTGTTATCAGGAATTTTTCCTAGGACAGTTAGAACCAAAGCTTTTAAAGTTCTTAAATTACTATTTACTTGAGATAAAATATTCAGGAGAATACATTAACTTTCGGGCACAAAATGCTTTACTCAGGAAAAATGTTTGATTTTTGGACAGAAACATATTATTTTCTGCATGGATAGTAGAGCACAGTATAAATTTGGTCTGAGCAGGTAGACTAAATCTGAAATATTTGGAATGGGGGCACACACCAGAACAGCACAGGCACATTTGTAAAATGCTGTATCTACAGTGCAGGCTTGTAGGGCAGGCTCATAGTGCCTGCTGGGCTCCTATACTGAATTAAGATTTTCGTGGTTGTCTTTGATATGTGATTGGAACTTCATACTCTATTGATTTAAGATCTTCTTTTAACAATATCTTAAGCAGTGATTTCTCAAAAATCACAGTAGCCAACATAGCCAACAATAGCTTCCAAAAGCAAATGTACTGATTATTTGGTAAGCCATATAAATTGCAGGTTTTAGATAAGATGCCCAGAGGCAAGTGAAATACTGGGATTTGCTGTTCTTTGTAGGGATTTATCTTTCTACAAAGTGTAATTGTGTATAAAACTGCTCCAAATTTGGATCAGGTAGAGTAAACAGTTTCCACTGCTCTCTGTGGGTTTCAAAGCAATCTACACATGCACATGTCTTTTAGAAAAGCAGTTATTTTGGAAGGAGGTGTTTCACAAAATGTCAGTACCATGTGCTGCTCTTGGACTACTGTCTGCTCTCAGCAGATTATGTGCATACACCCTTCTGAAGAGCTGGTTTAAATGCAGCTTGAGTACATCACACAGTAGAAATGCATGCACTGTGGTATAGAAAAACATTTAGATCTGAAAGTATAAAAAGCTTGCCTAAGTTTTCAAAAAGAAGTTGCACGGCTTGACCATTTCCCAAGCAATTTCTATAGGTAATGCACACTTCGAGACAAAAATCTAAAGAGATACATTTCTTGTTGGAATAGATTGTGTTTTCTTGCTGTTCAACAAGCCAGTGCAGGTTCAATAGGACAGTAGCTGATTGGTAACCTGGCTCCACTGCTCTCTTCCTTTGAAGGAACCTGCAGGCAGGAGAGAGACAAGAGGGTTGGAGTAAGTTTGCCCAAGAGCAGCAAAGGAGCTTTCAGGTATGGACAATTTGGAGGACAGAGTTAATACTTATTTTGCACACCAGAGTTTTTGGGGGGTTCTTTTGGAAGAGATATACAAAAGGAAGCAAAAGTGTCTCCTGGGTATTGCTCTAGCATCTTTCTAAATCCCTACGGAGAAAGTGACGGAAGAACAAAAATTTCAAAGGAGTAACAGATGTGAACTTTTGACTGAAAGAAATTCACTATGTGGTATGTGACTGCTACTTGATGTGGCTGAGGGTTGGGATTGTCCTGTGTTGCCCTGCTACAGAACAAGACATTTTTAGGTATGCATCAAGTTCTGTCACACAGAAAGATATTGGTATGATCTCCTGAAGTATTAATGTAATGTGGGAAGCTACTCTAATGAACTAATTTAATTTTTGTGTCATCAAAGTTGCAAAGAAATATAGATAGGTATTCAACTCCGTGGACTTTTTGGATCACTAATTCTACATATTGATGAATGTTTCACATGGATGGAGCTTCTGTTCCTTATTTTGGTGTAGATGAGCCATTCTAAAAAATATGATTTTTGAATCTCTAGCCTTGAAAAACTTTTTTTGGCACACTGCATACCTTTTTAAAAGATGATCAATTCGGTGATACTGACAGTTCAATTACAAATGGTTGAGCACTTCTGCCATTTAGCTGGCAAGGGAAAATGAGACTGATTTTAGGGTTTGGGAGATTTGGAATATATTAACCTTCTTTCTAAGAAGTTTGTGTGGTGTTGCCTTTATCCCTACTTACTTTTTTATAGTTTTCAGTACGTTGTGTTAACACATAAGCATGTTAAATTCATTATTAGGTCTTTGAAGTGAACTTCCTTGGGTTTCTGGAAACTAAGGAAAAACACAGGGCTTTGTTATGAAAATTGGAGAATTTTGTTTATTACTCTGATATTTTTTCTCTATTATTCCTCTACCAACTCATCAGGAAACAACAGCTTTGTTCTTTCAAAAGGGTAAATTATGAAAAAGATAATAAAATAGGAAAATTTCTTTAAGGAAGTAGCACACAGTTGTGTATCAGGATCTGACCCTTTACCAGTTCTAGAAAGCTAAATTCCTCTTTTGAATGAAATGCTTACATTCACTATTTTCTTACTTGGTTCTTGGTTTTGTCTGTTTGTTTTTTGTTGTTTTTTTTTTTTTAATTTAAATGTTCTC